>JAPYZI010003017.1:0-29609 GCA_030523105.1 Ophioninae sp. A BG-2022a | reverse complement strand
TCGTTCCATGCTTTCGATAAAAATTCTATGATATTCGTAATCAGCATAAAATTTCCGATCAAATAGACCCTTTTAAGAGTTCAAGAATGAAAAAAAAACGTGGGAAAAATAGTCTACAAAAGGTTTTTCGTATTTTCCCAGTCTAATTTTCCAATTTCGGCAAAAACTCGGGCATATTCGTAATCAGCGGAGTTTAAGTTATACGTATCTGAGTATAGGTTGACACACGTACATATACGTGTGTGTTTTCGTTGCGACGAAACTACGGGCGTCTTTTCTCCACGTTGCGCTCGTAACGAATCCACACGTACATAAACAATCGCGGCCACGCTCGGCAATTGTCCTGCCACGATTCTTCGCCCGAAAAGTCGAGAGTTCGCGGCCGAATTCGCGTACGGAGCGCGCCATCCGTCGGTAGTTACTCGCAGCGCGAAATCCCCAAATTGTCATTACCGACGTAACGAGGTGCCCCGTTAAAAGTTTCCAACGTGTTCGTCATTCCTTTAAAATTCCATTCCGTATTGTTTCTCGCACCGTTGCTATCATTATTCGCCACGAACACTCGAAACTCGTTGATTTTTTGTAGATTGCGAAAAAAAAAAGGAAAATAACGATGCGTCACTGCGATCTTCGATTTTCGTGCTTGGGAGGGGGGAGGAAGTTGCGAAGACGAGGAGCGAATGACGAGTCTTCGTAACGGCTAATAGACCGTTCCACGCAAGTGGAGCGGCGCAGGCGGGGTGGGGGGAAGCCGGTGGGATGGGGGAAGCCGCGCAAAGGCGCCGATTAAAGTGGGGAAGGAAGAGAGACAAAGATGGAAGACAGTACGGATTGAAGGCGCGCACGCACGGTGTCGCCGACGATCGGTTGGGCGTTACTCTCTCTCTCTCGCTTGTCACGAATACCTGTTGATCGATTCGTCACTCCGTCGCATCAGACATCAACGTATAACCGAAAGAAATCAGAGAAAATATTTTTTAAAAAAAAGTGACTCACCGTCGTCGTTCGTGAAAAGCTTTAACGTGTGCTTTCGGAATCGCAAATTTTTACGCGATGGCTAACGAGGATTCATTTATCGGTAAAGTTTGAAAGAACGTTCGATATGAAACAAAAAATAAAAGAGAAAATAAAGTCGTCAACTCGACTATCTCCAGTCGTGTGTTTTTCGCCGATGCGAAAAGTGAAAACATATTCGCGAAACTTGACCGACACGCTCGACGAACACGCCTCTTACGGTGCATTCTTCTCTCCGTCCAATTGTCGTGTTTACGTCCTCATCCCGTTTCCTATCGCGCCACATGTGTCTCAACGTAAACGCGAGACATATTCCCGAGCTTTTGTTGCGATCTGTCATTTTGATGGTTCTTGAATACACGTTTCTATTCACACGTCCATCTTGCGGAAAATTAAAACAAAAATCCCGAAATAAAAACACAAGCTAAAAATGAATATATATATATATATATATAAACCGAGCAAAGTGTTTCCACGCCTCTCAAAATTCCCTGCACACGCGACTTCTCGCGTAGCATAGCACAAATGAGAACAATACCGCCGGAAAAAAAAACTATTCAACGCTCCATCGGGACTGACGTATCCCGTTGGATCGAATGAACGTGGGTACGTGTAGCGTTGGATACTTGATAATACGAAACAGGCCCACGCTCATTTGCGACAAGAGTGCGATAGGGTTGGAATGAACGTATGTACGTTTGACGTATGGGGCGTTCCGTGCGGAGTTCGACCGTGAATTAAATTCTTATTTTACGGTTTCTCTTAACAACAACAACGACAACAATAATAATAATAATAATACAAATAACATTAATAATAATAATATAAAAATTATATAATAATAATAATCATATAAAACGAATGATTATTCAATATTATAATAATTGTTTAATAAATAATTAGATAAATAAATAATGATTATTATTACTATCGTAGGAGTATTTGTGATGATGATAAAACAAAGATCCACGACGAAATAAAATCCATCGAACCAACAAAATGTCGACGTTTCGAGAATTCGAAAAAAAAAAGAAAAATGACCGAAAAAAAAAAAACATGAAAAACTTTACGCCCACAGATCCGGAACATGGGCAAGGGTGAGGAGCGCGAGGGCACCGAGGCAAACGAATCGGCGAATTACCTCAAGAAAAATACGTCGGAGGCGAGCAAAATGCTGGAGGCTGCGCTCTTGCAAATGGACGGGATTATTTCCGGTGAGTCGAGCTTACTGATCGGTGACGCGACTCGCGCGACCTACGTGTTTCGCAAATAATAAATTCAATATTTTCCGAGAAAAAAAAAAAACATTTTCGGCCGATACGAAAAAACGTGAAAATTGAGAAACGCGAATTTTGATGGTCTCGGGTGGTGGCGCGACAGGTGCCTGTGCCGAAGGCGCGGAGGGCAACTCCGAGTGGAAGGACTCGGTAAAGGAGGCCGCGAGAAATTTAGTTACCGCTATACAGAACGCAGCTACACCGCCCCCGCCGCCAGATGTCAATACCGTCGAAATATTGCTCCAATGGATGCAGCCGGTAAGTTCGAATTTCCAATTCAAACGCTATATGTAATAAAATATATAAATATATTGTTCATTTATATTTATATAACTATACATTAACAATCAATATTTAAATGAACAATATATTTATATATTGTTGAAACAATCGTTTATAAACGTATTTAAAAAATATATTAATAATTGACAATATATATATATATATATTTATTTTTTATCTTTCATTAGCGTCATTATTATTATTATTATTATTGTTTATCGTGGAATTTATTTTTTATTTTTTATTATTAATTTTCGTAATAATCGAAAACCTTTCCCCTTTTTCTCCTCTCGCACCAATTTCCCCATCCATTTTACGGTGACTCGTCGATGCTTATTATATTTTTCTTTTATTTACGATTTTTTCGTAAATTGCGTTTCTTTTTTTTTTTCTTTTTTCTTCAATTTGGATGATTTTGAAAAGGCAAAAATTTTTTTATCGTTGTCGAATTTGCACTTTTGTCTGCGGATGATTCGCGCGTCAGGGGGAGGGGGGAGGGAAGAAAGAGAGAAAGATTCTCGACGAGAATCGTTGGCGCACTATTTATAAATTCGAGTCTCGAGGATTTTCGTGACGTTAAATTTAGACCGGGTTTAGACGAGAGGGAGTCACGCCCGTGGCGTTTCAACGTCGTCGTCGTGTCTCCTCAGAGTTCACCGACGCTTTCGCCAAGGGGGCCATGAAAATCTTTTTTTTTTCTCGTCCCTGTCTATATCTCTTTCTCTCTCTCTCTCTCTCGGACTTTTTTTTTCGTCCTTTTCGAGGATTTTTACTCGTCGCGAAAGATTAACGAATTTTCGCGATTAGGATCGACCCGATCGTCGCGCTCGATCGCTGACGAGGTCGAACCTTCGTTCGTGCTTGCCAAAGTGAACGATGAAGAAAATAATGAAAGTTTAAAAGTTCAGTGAAATACGAAAGAACGTTATTTTTTTTTTGTGATCGTGAAATGTGCGTCGCAGTGAAGAGCTTGCAATTTTTCGAACATTTTTTGAGGTTATTTTTTTAAATAAATGAATAATAAATAAATAAATAAATAAATAAATAAATAAATAATTTAATTAATAAAGAATGAAAAATAAAGAAATAATAACGAAAAGTAAATAAAGTTTGATAAATAAATTGATTAATTAATCATATATATTTAGTCGAAGAATTTATTATTTCATTGATCTATTATTTATTTATTTATTTATCGTTCGACGCAACTTTTCAATGTTATTCGCAATGTAAACAAAAATCATTTAAATAAACGAATTCGCGTGTGAAATAACAAAAATATTTTAAACGCGAAAAAAAATCATTTCGAAAAGTTAAAAATCGGAATTTCGGATCGAAAAAATGAAAGAAGAGGGATAGTCCGCTCGGCCGAGCGAAGATTCTAGTGACGGTCTCGATCGCGAGACGGGCGTGTTCGCACGTATTAAATCGTAATGGAGAACACGTGGCCGAACGGATGTCCACCGGATCATCAGCGTCAAGATTTGGATCCAATAATGGAGGAAGAGGATAAAAATCCGCCGAAAGGTTTCTCCGTCTTTCAAGTGCCCATGAAATATATCGGTACAGCCCCCCCCCCTCCCGCGGTTTTTCCATTCGTCGTTTTTTGCTTCTCAAAAAGCAAACGATGAAAAAAAAAATGCTGACAAATTTCTTTTTGACCCAAACAAACCCAAACAAACCCAAACGAACTGCCAAAATCTCTAAAACGTTTCCTAATAAACATAATACCAAAAAAAAAAAAATTTTAATCAGCGCTAAAGGGTAAGGTTTCCTATTGGCAATGAAAAGAAGTTGATGTTTGACGCGCAGACTCGCAATCGGACTCGTCCGACGCGGCGTCGACGATAAAAAGATGGGACTGTCGATGGACGCCCTCTGAGGCTTACGACTCATCATCAGGTACTTCATCGGTCGCGACTTCGGAACACGGCGAAGAATACGCCGAGGATTATCCGCGTGGCGTGGCGATCGAGATTCCAGCGCCAACTAGCGGCCCCTATCACGATGCTATATCGCGTTCCCAGGGGTGTCTCTGTCAGGTAGGAAATAGAAGCCACTTTCGGAGTATGCCACTCGCTGAAATTATTGCTTCTTGCGGCCCAACGAATCGCGATGTTTTCTCGTGGTCTTTGCTCGTAGAATTGCCTCCTCGGATACGTGAGATCTGTCGGCTTATGCGGGAGTATGACCCACTGCGCATCCGCGGCCAATCTCGGTCACGTGACTGCCCTTCCACCTTTGCACGCAGCACCAACGTGTTCCGGTAGCGTTTCAAGGTATAATCGTTTTTCTCAATCAATCCTGAGCTTGTCGAATTTCAGGTTAAACATTCACTTCCGGTCAAAGTCTAGTTAATTACGATCGATTTCCGGTCAAACTGCACTCTTTTCCAATTTACTTACTTCTGCTATATTTTACGTCGCGTTCATTATTTAAAAAAAAACTCCTATTAACTTTGGGAGTCGATAGTCCGATCAAAGAGCCGAAAACCACCCGCTCAGCCAAGGATGCAAGCTCGTTTGAATACCGGAAGCACGAGCAGCAGCAGCAGCACGCGGCGCAACAATATTCTCGGGCTCCAACGACGGCCAAATTCGGCAATAACCTCACGCCGCATTTGGGCCCGCGGACTTGCAGCCTTGCTTCCCTACCAACCGGAAATCCGGCGGGTAATCGCTTCGCCGGCGGCCCCGGCGTGGGCGGTTCTCTCGACCGCCGCAGACGTCGTTTGAGGAATCGAAACGAGCGCGATCAACGAGCGAGATCGCAGAGCGATCTTCTCTTCTGTGACAGAGAAAGAAACATGGCACCCCAACACTACTGCTCGCTTCAACAATTTCAGTACGCGAATCCACCACAGCGATACCCCAGCAATCCTTACGTGAACAGCTACGGCAACAATACCGAGGTACAAAACACGCGAGTTTGCCGATCAGCGCGCAATTTGTGACGAATCATATGTTTTATTGTGAATAATAAAGAAGAACGCGGTATTTCACAGCTCGGAAATTCGCGTTCGAATCTACGTCCAGTTTTCAGAGCTACACCCACGTTTTACCCCACTTTACCACTCGTTTTTATTACTTAGTACGTTTTATTTCATTCTTCAGATCACGATGCGGATTTCCACCAATTATTCGTATTTATACCCTAATACCTTATCATTGTACAAGCGAGAATCTCCCAACGTTATAACACAACCGAAACACCGAGCTAATCGTACCACCTCTGTTTTCCAATCTTATACGTCCCACGCCGCTTTTCTTTCCGAACGTGTATCGACGCTGCTCGGTCTAAAACCTTGCGAACGTTCCAAGGATTATTTCGGCGCGGATCGTGTCAATGCCGGTGCTTCCGGATTGGATTTCATCGCGAGCGTACAAAGTTACACTTTAGACGTTTTCATTGGCAGGAACGGCTCAGGAAGTTGGAGAACGAGAGAGGCGCGCTTCACATGGAAGTTTCCGTTCTCTCCGAGCAAGTCGACGCCCAGTCCACCAAAATTATGGAACTCGAGACGATGTTACAGGAGAAAAAGGACTCGTTGCGACAAATGGAAGACATACTGCAAAAGGTGCGCGTTTAAGAATCATTGTATTTCATTGCATTTGCAGAATGTATATTTTACATACATATATATATATATATATATATATATATATTTAATTTATCTCTTTTCTGGAATTAAGGAAGTTTTGTCCAGGAGCGCTCTGGAAACTCAAAAGCTGGAGCTACTCAGTTCCCTCTCGGAGTTGAAGTTACGTCAAGCTAGTCTGGAACACGAGAATGTCAGCTTACGCAACAACGGTAGCCCTGTTTCCAATGTGAGTGGGAGAACCTTCTCCGGCCCAATATCTGCGTCAGTCACGATTCCCTACTTCCTCTATATCTATGTTACGCTTCAAACTCGTTTTCGATTCTAACACGCTTTACCCCGTAAAAACTAGTTTTCGATTGACACATCTCGCTCGATACTACTCTTTCTTAGTTAAGACTAGTTCTAACGTTCCAAGAGTTAGAACTAGTCCTAACTAAGAAATAATTTTTTTTTATAGTTCGTATCGAGTCTATAATCGCATTCGTTCGCAGGGCGAGAGATTCAGTCGACACGCGGGCCAATACAGCAGTCTACCAAGGCCTCCAACGACCTCGAAGAAAGGAGTCGCCTTTGGTAAGGTCCCGAACCAAATTTCCGGTGTCCACACTACCGTGCCACTCGCCGTCAGAGGATCATCCGCGAGATGTCTATCCGCCCCGATCTTAGGTTCTAAAACGGCCGAATTTCGCGTTTGTCCAAACCTCGTGAATACCTGTGCCAAACAAGCATGTTCTATATTCCCTCTGTTACTTTCTCTCATCCGTGAATGCGCCAACTAGTGCAGATCTCTGGCTAACAAGCACGAAATTCATCAGAGTTGACTCTTTTTCATTTACTTGGCAGCGAGTTTTCATAAACAAAAACAACGAACGAACAGAAAATAACACAGTTTTTAACGTCGCATCGTTACGGATTTTTGTTAACTAATATTTGGACAGACTTGATATTATATTTCAATATTATTATTATTATTATTAGCGATCCATAACAATAATCACAACGAACAAAAAATGGTATAATAAAATAATAATAGCAAACAAAATTATAAAAATAAAAAAATGTAAATGTTGATGACTTAAATTTTCATAAAATAAAGCATAAAAAATGGTATTGTTACTATATATCAATAATATAATGTTAAATAAATATTTGTAGGAATAACAATACATTATATCGATACTTAATAGTCAAACTTGTCTAAATATTAGTAACCTCGCAATGTTCGTTGATTTAACACCGAGAAATTGTTGGAACTTATTTTTTTTTTTTAATAATGCAAAAATAATGCAATGAAAATTTGGTCGCATATCGTAACGCATTTGCAATGATCGTTGTCACAATTAACCGCATTTTATTGCCCGTGATCGGCTGGAACAAATCGCGCATCGTGAAAAATTAAAAATTGGATTTTATTTTCTAAAAAACAAAATTTTTAGAAAATAAGCTCGTCGCAATAGCCGGAAGTAAGGTTTCGTGACTCATGATTTTTTTTTCTCTCTGTTTTGTCGTCGTGCACAGCCGAGGAGGAGAAAACGGTGATCGGGGAGTCCTCGTCTTCCTCGCGCACCGATGAAACCCCCGCAAAACCGTTGGCCGAATTAACGATGGAGGAGATCGAAGATTGGCTATCCCGACTCGGCCTTGAGTGCTACGCTACCGAATTACGGAGATGGGGCGCCAGCGGACCCAAATTACTCGACGCAACTACCACCCAAATGGAAAAAGAGCTTGACATTAAAAACAGCATGCACAGAAAAAAATTGTTCTACGCGGTCGAGTCCGAGAGATGCAACGACGTTGGATTCCTTGGTTCGGAAAAGGTCCGCGCCCCTTTTTCTCTCCGCCAAAGAATTTTTTTGCCTTTATTTTTTTTATTTTAGAAAAATGTAACGAAAATTCTTTAGGGAAAACGGTTTTTCTTTTTTTTTTTTTAGTATTTTTGGCATAATTATTTTTTTTATTAAAGAAATATATAGAATTATTTCTAAATATTCTCCTGAAAATATATTGTTTGAAATAGGAAGAAAAAAATGTTAAAATATTCGTTCGAAAGAATATTAGAAAATATCCGTAAAAAAAAAAATTATTTACCGTATTTAAAAAATACAAAAAAAATGTTTTTTTTTCAATACGTCAAAATATTCTCGTTGGAAAATGTCTTCAAGAAATGGCAACGAAATATTGTAAAGTATTCAAATCGAGCAATATTATTTTCAAAGAAAAAAAAAACATATACAGAAATAAGATAAATCAGGAAAAACAGAAAATAGCAAAAAAAAAAAAATACAAGAAATAGGAAAATCGGAAAAACAACAAAATATATTTAGAAAATCGGGCTAAAAAAGAGAACTTTTTTTTTTTTAGATGGACACATCAGCCGTGCTGCGTTGGTTGGACGACGTGGGTCTTCCTCAACACAAGGAAGCCTTCCACAACGCGAAAGTCGACGGTCGTGTTCTCCATCGTTTGACGACCGAGGATCTATTGAATCTCGGTGTGACCGCGCAGCTGCACGCTGCGAGTCTTCGTCGTGGTATCCAGGTATTGCGGGAGTTGAATTTCGAGTTCGACTGTTTGGAGAGGCGATCAGCGTGCGGTAACGGTGCGGATGGGAGTAACGTTGCGCTTTGGACGAATCATCGAGTAATGGAGTGGCTTCGGGTGGTTGATCTCGCCGAGTACGCTCCCAACATGCGTGGCTCGGGTGTCCACGGTGGCCTTATAATCCACGAGGGACGTTTCACATCCGAGCTATTAGCCACTATCCTCAGCATTCCACCGTCGAAAACCCTTCTCCGCAGACATCTGACGACCCACTTCAATCAGATACTCGGACGCGAGGTCGTGCAGCATAAACGCGAAATGGAGAGCACCCTCGGATTCGTTCCTCTCACCCTCACCGCTAGATTGAAGGTTGGTCCTTTGCTGGCCATATCAGATCTCTCCTTTTATTCTTTTTGGGAAACTTCGTTTGTTTGGGTTCCGCAATGATTATCGAGGAATTCAGTATATTATATATTTGACCTAGATATGTCATATATGATATATGTATATATATATATATACACGATATATTGGACTTGGGTCGAATTACCGGTCACCTTTTAAATACGATACGACACGCGATACATCATTTCGTAATGCAATATTATTTTATTAGCTTGTATTTTGTTTCTTTCCTCGTTTGAAAGGTACCAAAGAAATCCCAATTCACGCTGAAGCGAAAAAAGAGCAAGAGCGAGGCCGACTACGGTAATCTCGTGTGCCCGTTGGAAGCAACCCCACCAGGTACACCATCGACGCCATCCTCGACTCCTGGCAGCCCTAATCTCAACTCACCCACAATCTAACCTCACAATCACTGGTTCATTCGAGCAAGAAATCTTCTTAAACTAACTCGTAAGTCTAACTCGACTAATAACGAAAGAGAGAGCGGAGGGGGGGGGGGAGGTTATGTTTTCGTTACGCTGATTTCAAATTTCTTACGAAAATTTTTGTTTTATTTCCTTTTTATCTTTCAAATAACTTTTTTCGCGATTGTATGTTTATTTTTTTTTTTTTTTTTTTTTTTTTTTTTTTTTTTTTTTTTTTTTTTTTTTTTTTTTATTTTTTTTTTTTTTTTTTTTTTTTTTTTTTTTTTTTTTTTTCGTAGAATTACGATTTTTTTAATTTCTCGATTGTTCTGGGTTTCATTGTATCGATCTAAAACGTTCTAATAATTCTATCCGCCTTTTCGTCGTTCGCTATTTCGCATCGCAATGTTTCATCATGTCTCACACCTCGAAGCTTTTCACTGGCTGGTTACTCCCTGGAGAACCTGCGTTCGTTTATTTATTTCGTTTTTTTATATTTCACGTTTCAGACCACGATGTTTCCGAGAACAAACGCGTGATTGGTTGCATATAAGGAACCCTCGGGAATCGCGGAGAAACGAGGTCGGAAATGATGACAAAGAACAGAGAGAAAGAGAAAGAGAATTTCTCATGAAAATTCTGACCGGAAACGATAAAAAGTCTGGACGAAAGTTCACTGAAAACAGAAAATGTAGAATACCGGAAATACTGGGAGAATCAGGGGATCGAGGCGAAAAACTTAGTTTAAAAAATCCCTCGACGAAGATGACAAATTCCCGGGGAGGAAAATCTTCGATAGATCACGTCAAGAAATTCCCAAACTTGTATCCGATTTATCGCGGCCTAGGGGAAAACGTTTAGAAGTAGAAAAAGTCCCTAGGGGGTTTGAGGGGTGAAAGTACTAGAGAAAAATGCCAATTGGAGTTAAAAAAAAATGATTTCCCTCTCTCGATTCGTAACGTTCGAGAAAATTTAACTTAAATGAACGAATGATGTTCGTTTCCCGATGTTTCCCGATTGAAGAAACGGATGAAGAAACATCTCGGTTAAACGGATGGCTAATGAAGAGTATTTATGAACGAGTTACCGTACGAGGTTTACCGATCGAGGACTTATCGATCGAGCACTCGTCCCGAATCCCTCCCGAATCAACTTAGGTCGCAAAGTGCCGCTCAAACGAGCAAGCCCAAACGTCTCGAATGAATGGAAAAGGAAAAGGAAGCCTTATGGAATGCGCAGCGGCAGCGAAGTTCTCAAGGAAGCAAAAACGAGATTAAAAGAATTAATCGCGCTTATATCGCGGAACGTAATCAAAGAGAGCGCAGACTATTAAGTTTAAGATTTTGTATTTAAATAACGACTCGTGGGGATACGCCCGGGCGAAATACGTAAACGGAAACGTGCCGTCGTCGTTTGGTTTCTTTTAATCATTTTTCGTCCAAATTTCGTCGAACCCTTCGTTCACACTTTCAACCGCTCATGTTGCGCGACAAAATAAATTGCACGTTCGAGAGTTTTCGTTATTCGGCCGAGCCCGTCCTCCAAGTCCCGGGGACCATTTCCGGTTAGAGTTCATCGACCCTCGCGAGGATCTTATTTATTCGCGGTTAACCCCTAGCGACTGATAACGATTGATTGTCTAAAAGTGACAGGAATATTTTCAATAATATATACATATATACATACGTACGATTTACATATTATATGCGAATCATAAATTCAGTTTCGTATTGATTTTCATTTGAAAAATGTATTTCCGAACATTGGATTATTTTCGAATTGAACATTTCATTTGTTAATTAGTATTTAATTTTCCATTCATTTTCATCGAATTAATGAATTTCCGAATAGACAATTTGATTTGTAAATTAATATCCAATTTTCATTCGATCAATTAATTTCCCAAATTACCATTTGATTCGTTAATCAAAAAGCAGCATATGTATATATATATATATAGTTTTTTTAGTCGATAAAACACTTGGACAATAGCTGAGCGAAAACGCCCGTTTTTATCGAATGCAAGTAAATCGAGATCGCGATTCGTCGGACTTACGGTCGACAAATTAAGAAAAAAAGAAAATCTGTGACCGATAATAATAAATGTTAAATTTATACACTCCTCCGAGATACGTTGGAGACGTAATAAGAAATAATGAAGAAAACGAAATTTTATGCCGCGCGTTTACAGGCGTCTCGCGCAGCCTCGTATTTTTTACCTTTTACGAAATTCGACGAGTTCGCGATACGATAAATAATACGTCATTAGTGCCTAACGCGTTATCCGCGAGACCAAAAGCGAGAGTTCAAACCCGAGGAATAATAATTTTTTAGCTTCCGGTAGGAGGGAAGCGACGCTAAACGCGTACCGGAAGTTCCTCGTGGCGATAACGATATTTCGTCGTTCATGAGAAAATCAATATGATGTAGTACCTTCGTAGTAACAAAAAAAAAATGACACAATGCCAACGAAAACAATATTGTCGTTTATTGTTTAATCGTGCATGATTTTTAATCCACCCCCGCCCCCGCCTACTTCTTTCCATTTCATTTCATTCCCATATAAATTCCATCCGAATAAAAATCATTCGATCTTCCCGAAATTGTTTACAATACAGCTTTGGATATCGTGTATACCGTCGGTGGGGAATCCCTCAACGAAACGTGCTGCCATCTCGATTCTCTGCTGCGTTTCCTTCAACACAATCCTCGCGTAAATGAACTTCGAAACATCGATGTTTCGTTTGGTGTTATTCAAATTGAGGTTATAACTCACCGAAGTATCACGAGAGTGTACATCTCGTCGAGAATCGATATCGCCATTTTGGGAACGCTGTACGGATGGGCGTCCCGACAAACTCGACGAACTTGTAGCAAACATTCTCGGGAGTTTTCGTAACCGATCTAGAATTGGAGAAACGTAGAGATTATTATGATGATTATAATTATTGTTTGGGTTTAGAGCAGGGATTTTTATGATTATTACGTTTATAGGTTATGATCGGTATCGTTGTTATTCGAATGTTTTCATGATTTCTAGAGTTAATCACCGTTAGAGCTGTTATCGTTGTTTTTATTATTGGAAAGACTTTTATTTAACGAAAAACTTACTTTATTGGCAAGAGCGGAAATGTTTGCAGCGTTTTCCGGTGAAATCGTTGAAGCTTTGGAACCGGCGATCAGCCAGCCGTATCTCGTTGATCTTTCTATCATTCTCCAACGTTCCCGTATTATTTTTTCGATCTGAAATGGATATTTCATTTTATAAAGGGTTGCGAGGTATCAGTAGGCGTTCACTTTTTTTTTTTTTTTTTTTTTTTTTTGGTACATTTATTTGCGATTCTTTCCTCGTCGAGAACGAAATTTTCCAACGAATCGTGGCCAAACATTATTCATTGTTCGGCGAACATCCCTGCAGCCTTGAAATCCGGTTCGAACCACTTTTAT
The DNA here is from genome assembly GCA_030523105.1 of Ophioninae sp. A BG-2022a. Taxonomy (NCBI): domain Eukaryota; kingdom Metazoa; phylum Arthropoda; class Insecta; order Hymenoptera; family Ichneumonidae; species Ophioninae sp. A BG-2022a. Next base: position 16,635 of record JAPYZI010003017.1, on the reverse strand, counting down.
GAATTCATTAAATCGCGTACGGTTCGAACCGGTTCTCAACAGTTCCAAGTGGTTCTAGCTTGATAGCGGATGGTCCCGAGAGGTTCGAACCGGTTCTCAAGTGTTCAGAGTTATCCCAAAGCGATAACGAATGGTCCACCGTGTTTCCAGCCAGTTTTCAATGGCGCCGAGTGACTCTAGCCGGTTCCCGTGGTTTTAGCCGGTTTTGAAGTTTCCACCGATTTTTGCACGCCAAAACGGTTTCTATCGACTTTTGTCGAACGCGGATTTATCGTGTAACGACGAAGAGTTTTAAAGCGTTCTCAAAGATGTGCGCGTGTTCCGAACCGCGACGGTGGACGCGACGCATCTGTTCAATCTCGTCAACTTCGATATCAGTCGTACGAGCTTTCGCTCGTTCTGCGTGTGGGAAAATCGATCGAACACGCGCGAACACACTTGCCCCTCATATCCCATTATCTCTCCGGCTTTCTACTCCGAGATCCGTTTGCGATAAAAACGAGACTGGGATTTTTCTCGTAATCGAAAAATCCACGAAAGCTTCTTTCAAAGGCTCAAACCTCCCGGCTGACGTTTGACTTTCCGACGTGTATTTCTTTTGTATACCCGTGTTTACCCTCTTTCCGAATTGGCCAATTTAGTTTTATTTACTTTTCTCCCTCGAGCTTTACGTACTCTCGTAAACGTCGATCCAGCTAACAATTTCGGATCGAATTCAATCATCCTGATAACAATTATGATTATTATAGGTTAACCCCGTGAAAATAGGTTAAAAATAAATAAACCGTCACGTGACTCATCCGACGATCACGTGGTTAGGCCCTCTGCGTACGATCGACGGAAACACGATTATTCCGGCAAAATAATGTGCACGCTGACACTCGTTCTTCTGCCACTTTTTTTTCTTGCCAATTTTCGGTCCTTCGTCCGCAAAAACTCTTTTATGTAGTACAGAGAAACTAATAAATAGTACGCGTATGAATACACGTAATATATACGACGATTGATCGAACGATAATTCGGGAACGGGGACGTGTTAAAGTTTTACGAGTCGTCCGGATTTTTCTAACCTTACCTTTCTCCGTGAAATATCCAAAGGATATCGATTGCTCTTCGTACTCCCGTGACACGTTTTTTAAAACGCCACAAACTGTGGAAAAACAGCATTCCACTTTTCCATCAACAATAAAATTTATCCAAAATGAAAAAAAATCATCTCATACGAAACCAAATTTTCTTTCGAAATATAAAAAAAGTGCAGCGAAATAAATGAGTCGCGTGTTTTGCGGAACTCGCGCCAACTATCGGCTTCTCGCTGTCACTAAAATTTTTGTCAACTGAAAAAAGAGAGAGAAGAACGAAAACAACGAGTATGGTTAAGTAAACGCGAACGGTCGATGCGCCCACGTAAATTCGCAGTGTTATATACACGATCACGAATTTGGACAAAAATGGCGGAAATCCTGGAGGAAAATCACAATTGCAAGATACTCGTTTCGTTTCGTGCCTGAAAAATAACGTTTGTACGGATTGACGTTGACATGACTATTTATCCCCGTTGCCAATTCCGGACCCAAACAAACCCAAACAATTATTTGAAATCGATAAAAGTTATTTTTACCTGTATAACAATCATAATAATATAAATAATTATTTATTTTTCCTGTCGGTTTGTTTGGGTTTGTTTGGGTCAGCCAAACGGCCAAATTCATATAATTTCCAATTATATGAATTTATACTATTATTATTATTATTATTGATTTCATAATAATTGCGATTTGATTTTTCGTCTCGATATTAATCGAGAAGTGGGGTTATGCACGCGTAAGGGTGCAGCTCTAAGAAAGGCGAGGCCACTACATTCCGTGTACACAGTTGACACGTGACCCAATTTAGCACTCTTGTTTACCATTCCTCAATTTCCTATAAATCCCTTATCGTTATTATCCTTATGCGTTTGCGAAGTATCGATCAGCTCCACTCTTTCTCGTTACGCAAAAAAAAAAGAAAATGTCGGCAAAAAACATCGGAGGTAAAGAGATCGCGCGAGAAATGTTCGGAGAGGAAAAAAAGAGATGATCACCGCGCCCGAAATCGTTGACGCTATGAATGCAAATGGGACGGAGAATTGTAAAGTCCGAGTGAAACGAGAGATGGGACACGAGGATCACAAATTCCATGTCGCAAACCCGTCTCGATCATACACCGTCCGAGGATGTGACGTTGAAGGCTCGAGGGTACAAGCTCATGAGAAAACTCGGTGAAGGCTCTTACGCGAAGGTCCCTTGTCAAATTACGCTACACTTCGAAACATGTTTCGTTTTTTTTATTTTTTATTTTCAATAATCATATAATTTTTCTTTTAATTTGTTTTTTTTTGTTTACACTTTTTAATTGAATTCTTATAATTCTTTTAAATTTAATTTTTATATTGTGATTTCATTTTAAAAATTGTATTTTTATTTTTCACATTTGTCAAACATTTTTTCATGAATATTTTTTTTGCCGGAGAAATTGTCGAATCATATATATTTTCGAAGGTTTTTCTCGCCGAGTACAAACCCGAACACGAGCCCGAACGAAACAACACACTCGCCTGCAAAGTCGTCGACACGTCGAAAGCGACCGAAGACTTCGTCGAAAAGTTTCTGCCCCGTGAACTGGACATACTTGTGAAATTGAACCATCCCCACATTATCCACGTGCACAGTATCTTTCAGAGGAGAACGAAGTATTTTATATTCATGCGTTTCGCCGAGAACGGGGATCTACTAGATTTCATATTGAAGAACGGCGCGATAGCGGAAAGTCAAGCACGAGTTTGGCTTCGGCAATTGGCATTAGGTGTATCAACTCATTTCCGGACGCATCGACGATCGCTGTGATATTCAGTATTTTCCAGTTTCGCTTTAACCTTCGTAACTTCGAAAATTTTAAATTTGGCTCTTAGGCGAGCGGCCAGAGTCTCTGAATTATTTTCATTCATTTTTTGCACGAAATTCCTTGAAGTATAACGAAACGCGAAAGATGTACAATTTCCGAGTTTTTTTTTTTTGAGGTTAGGACGAAACGCCTCATCTTGAATAACATCTAGCGCCTCGTCCGATACTTTTCGCAGTTTTAAATACGACCCAGCGTTATCCTTAATTTGATTCCTCAGCGTTGCAATATCTACACGAAATGGATATTGCTCATCGTGACATTAAATGTGAAAACGTCCTGATAACATCGAACTTCAACGTTAAACTGGCGGACTTCGGATTTGCCCGTTACGTGATAGACGGCCGAGGGAAGCGAGTGCTGAGCGACACCTATTGCGGATCCCTGTCGTACGCAGCGCCGGAAGTACTCCGCGGATCGCCTTACAACCCGAAAATTGCGGACGTATGGTCGCTCGGCATAATCCTCTACATAATACTGAACAGGCGTATGCCATTCGACGATCCCAATATCCAGCGTCTGTGCGAATTGCAAATGAATCGAAGATGGAAGTTTCGTGCCAAAATCGCCAACAATCTAAGCGAAAGTGTAAAAAAGTTGGTGACGAATCTTCTGGAACCGGAAGTATCGAAACGTTGGCGATTGGATCAGGTGTTGCACAGCGATTGGATAGCGATTGATCCGAGGCTCGTAATTCTCACGAGTTCAGAACAGGCCGCTTTGAATAACGCGATCGAGGAGAGAAAGAGAAACGAGGAAAAATATTCGAGACGAGAATCGAAGCGAGATTCGGTACAACGTCCAACGGTACGTGAATCGAATTTGCGAAACGTTGTCACGTGACTCGCGTCTTTTTACAGTTTATCTCGGTCGCGTGACCGATCTCGCGATCCAAGAGCCGCCAAGTAGTTAATCGTCTTTTCCAACCGGTTCCCCTTTTTTTTTCGTCACAGAAGCATCCTACGATTCTTACAGAAAACAAACTCAAGAAGACCGAGGCCGACATAATCGGTGAAACAAATCCGCGGATCCTGTCCGAGGAAGTTACGATTATCAAAGACGCTGCCAAGGTTGTCTTTTTTTTCGTACTATACGTTTACGTTATCTCTTTTGAAATCTAGCGTTATAGGCTTCGAAGCATTTTTCGATCTCTTTTTGCTGTCGTGCAGTTAGCGAAATCAGTTTTTCATATCTAATGTACAGGATACCACTTCAGTCGTCATCGCGGGCGAGCATTATCTCCGAAATCTCAACGCTTCGATCTAGAAAGCTCCATCGATTCGAGACACAAGAATGTCAATGTACAAGTGAATTTTAGGTTATCTCATAATTTTTCGATCGATAGTTTATAATACGGATGCGTCATCACTGGAATGGAAAAATGAAAGGATTTGTATCGAAGCACTATTTCAAAACAAATCACATTTATTGCAAACCCTTTATTCTGATTGTGTAATCATACAGAAATAAAGTTAATTAGACGTTTTACAACAGGTTTGTTTAAATGTTTTTCATATATGGTGTCTGTTTATCAGTGCGTTTGAAACCATAATTATAAACTGAATATGTGATGGTCTATTAAAAGGTCGGAAAAAAAAGTTTAATTAAAAGTAAAAGGAGAATTAGGTCCGACGCTGGCAAAGAACGCAATTGGGAGAACAAAAGTACATGCCGTTAATACATAACCATGAAGTCGTGACGATTAGGGGCAGAGAAGTATCGGGACCGTATATATCGTGTAAATTCCACCGCGAGAGGCTGGAGTAACTTGGTGATTGCGAGAGTAATCATAACGACAACACTCTTCACGAGAGGATTGACGCAGTAATTAACCAAAAATATGGAAAATTCGATTATGCCCATTCTGACCAGACGTTCAGAGATCCAGACAACGACTTCGATAAATAGACCCATGAATGCATGAGCACCTTGCTGAACGGTTTCGCACACTCTGACGATTCGTAGGGCAGCGTTCATCAGTCCGTGCCAAATGGACATCGGTATCCGATTAAAGGACGCATCATTCAGCAGACGTTGGAGGGCACGAGGTGTCGTGAAGTTCTCAGATCGGAAGCCCGTACGAACATAGATGAACTTCAAAAGTTCAGAAGTGTACTGCATTGCAGTGAAAGTGCCTTCCCGTATGGCTATCGTTCCGTCAACCTGAAACGGATCGCATATCGATAAGAAAACTAGTTTGTTCAGCTTTGTTTGCGTTCCGCCGCCTAACCTCCAAATTTCAAGAACCACCCGAACTTTATTGGGATCATCCGAATTCTCGTTTACTCCCGAATGAAAAATCAGTTTTTCGGACACACAATTAAGACTTACGAATAAACAAATTCGACAAATTAAAGTTCGATCTCGCTTACCTGTGCCATGATTTTTTTTCGTTCCACCACGTATATCGATCGGGCACAAACTTGCGGTCCGTAAAACGATACGTTGATCAGAGAAACGACGATGCAACCGTATTACAGACGAACAGGAAAAAGTGGAATAGCGTCGAGAATAATGGTGTCCAGTCTTTCTCGAACCTTCGAGTCCCCGTAAAATCCCACTCCCTTGTTTTCGACAATCAGCGAATTAGGGGATTCCCCCGTATTTCCGCGAGTGCATTTCGATTGGTCGTTGAAGTGAATGCTGACAAACTTAACACGCGCAGTTGTGATCGTGACTTAGAATATTGCTAACGTCACTATAGTCGTATACGATCCGGTTTATATAATACGTACTTAAATAATACGGAAGGATAGTGCATAAATAAAATTTCTTTTTCCATTATCACGACACTAATTATTATCGCGGCATTTAAAAAGCTCTCCACATAGTTACGGGAGAATAGTCAAATTTTCGCCGTCGTCGTAGACGTTTCCCACACCCTTGATATTACAAATATTTGATGCATTTATTACTGCGAATAATTCAGTATTATTTATTATTAACATTTAATACTCATTTATAAATACATAAATATCATTTCTAACCTCAATTTGGTCTATTCGGAACATTATAAATATATGTGAACCCAAACAAACTCTTTTTTGGGAAATATACAAATGTATCGCTGTAAGTCAATATTCGCGATGCAAATATCAAATTATGATATATATCAAATTATATATATACACACACACACATTAAATAATTATTTAACGTAGTTTTTGACATTAGATGGTCTCTAGCTGAGTTAAGTCTTTTGTTTTCATCCCTAAAGGGACGATGAGTGAAGAAACGAGTTTTATTCTAGTTCCCGATGTATCTCGTTTTCAGGAGGGTCGTTGTGTCGTTATGGGTCAACTGTACGTAATAATCGTGGCCGTGGGTAAACGTATCTATCCGACCGGGCAGGTCGCCCCGAAAAATGCGTCGCGGCCCTCCGAGGCCTCCCAACTTCCAAATTCCATTTGAACGAAAGATCAACAGCTCGTCGGTTGGCGCAGAACTCATCAGGAATTCTCCGCCCCCGGGCAACGTCCAATGCTCGAAATTGGCCGCCCATGATTCGTAACGCAGGAGCATCAAATGGTCACGTAAACGGAGACTTATCCAAACCGGACTCGTGGTTTTCGTGAGAGATCCTTCCACGATTCCTGGCACTCGTAATTCTTACGAGAAAAACAATGAAAATTAGGGATTTCCGGTTTGCCGGTAATTTGACGATTTTAGGGATTTCCGGTTTGCTCGGAAATTGTCGATTCTAAGAATGTCCACTTTTTTTTCAACTTGTGAATGTTCGCGACGACTCACCGGCTTCCTGATGAAAATTTTTCTCGACCGGATCGTAGCGAAACATGAAAACACCGCTCGTTAAACCCGCGGTTATGAAAGCTAACAACGGTCTTTCCGAATCGTCGATGAGGCTTGCTTTTACCACGTGACTTTCGTTCGACTGAACACTTTCCGGTATCACTTGCCAAAATTTTTCACCGTTGCAGTAGAGCTCAAGATCGACGATCCTACAATCTCCTACAGAGTCGTCCAAGTGAATTTCCTCGGGTACGGGAATCTCAGAAATTAACGGTTTTGCGTTTTCTTCGAGAAGCTCCAGTTTGTCCCAGTAAATGGCGCGATCTGTCAAACATTGAAATCGAATAAAAATAATAAATATGTAAAAATTAAATACGAATAAAGAAAGATCAACAAAAATGAAAAAAACTCAAAATCTCAAAATTTTCGTCGTACTTTCAAGTGCGAGTTTAATTCCTTCGGCATAATTCAACAATTCCGTAGTTCCCACACCCATTGTTCGGAATGTCTCGTCGTTGAGGTTTCCAAGAGTCTTCAATTCTACCCCGTTGTACAATCCTTCGATCGTCACGTTGCCAAAAATTGTCAGGTCATTGCAAAGCATAATCGGCGTTCTAACGAACTGCGGCGATCCAGTTCGTTTCTTCAGCTGTTGCTCAACGAAAGATCGCAGTTTTATGCCGTTCACGAAACCGGCTTCGTTAACTATCGATGGCGTCGCGACGAACCCGCGAAAAACTTTCGTTCCGCGTAATTTTTGATCGGAAATCTTCAGCAACGAGTTTTCGATCCGTCGACCCATTACGGTTCCCTCCACTCTGTAAACAACAACATTTCGGAGAAAAAAATCATGTTTTTTTTCTCCTGTTGTAAAATTAACCGGAAATATTAATATATTTGGTATTGTTACCTTAAATCTTGGATTTCTACAGTTTTGAAAGATTTCCATCCTTTCACGACAATAGTTTCGTTGACGTTTCCGTTCCTGTTACTCCTTCTCAACGCTTTGCGCGCAAACTTGCTGAATTTAAGTCCGTCCACGTTTTGCGCTTTCAAATTTTCGAATATCTTTTTCCCCTCGACAATATTTCTATCGACGTCTTTTCTGACGATCTCAGTCGAGAGATTCAGCCCGTTTATTCGTCCACGAAAATCGTAGTCGCCTGAAAAATGTTGCGTTACCAAAATCACTGATACAATAAATTGTAGCTCGAAATTTCTCCCATGGTAACTACAATCCGTTGAATTTTTTTCCAAAATATGGGAAAATGTCGAGCATGTTCCTCTTAGACTTGGATATTTTGGGAGAAATTTCATTGAAAAATGTCGAGGTGGCCTGGAGCGTGTTCGTAATTTCTTTAACAGCTTTCAAGTACGTAAAAAAAAAGATACTTTTCCGAAATAATGGGCAGCTTCGATTACCGGTGATTATCAACTCATCGAAGTTCCACTTGTTCATGAGAGTTTGATGGTCGTCGTTCTTAAGGGAATTGTATTCCAAATCTTTGATGTAAGAGACGTTGGTGATCAGTCGTGACGAGGGTTTGGCATCGAAGGCTGGTGCGACGATCTGTTCAAAAGCTGCTTCGACGTTTATCCGTTGGGCTCGAGTTTTGCTCAGCAGACGATCCTGGAGTTCGTCCCACGGTCCTAAGTTCGGAGTTTCGATAGGTTTCTGTGCAAAAAAAAAAAAATTGTCAGAACTTTCGTCTTTCCGCTTTTCGTTTTTAGTTTTGGAGTACCAGTATCGTGAGCTCGTTCTCAAAAGTGACGTTTCTGAATTGAACGAAATCCGCGGTTATTCGGCTAGGCTCGTTGGCCATCCAAAGCGTTCGGAAAAGCGCGTCCAAATTTTCGCCGTTGAGATTCGCGATTTTAGGTTCTTTCAAGAATCGAACGTTTCCTGTTTTCATGAAGAATGGAAAACGGATAAGAGAAAAGTGTTGCTTTACCAGCCGGGTCGAAATATATGAATTACCATTAGCTACGATATTGATGGGCTTATCGGTCGGTGGAATATTCGGGAAGTTAGCCACTTCTAAATCGTCGCATTCCAAAGCGCCCGATATTTTCTTCGATCCCAGGTAACCGGAAGTCGCGTTTACTCGAAGCGCGAAAGAAGTTTTCGAAGCGATTATCTCGTCGGCTACAAGGCCACCGACTAAAAAATAAAGAGCGATTAGATCGGAAGTAACGAAATTTTTTATCCCGTTTCCGGTTTCCTCGAGTAATTTCCATAGATGTTGCTTCCGAAAACTATTGATCAATAAATAAAACGTTAAAAGCTTATAAAAAAAAACGCATGACTCCTCACCAAACTCGATATTCGTAAGTGACAACTTATCGTCCAGTTTAACCGCGTTTTTCATGAATTCTTCAACGTCGATTCCATTCAGCGTGCCAACGTGCAAATTGGCTTGTGTTTTGACACTTCGGTATTCGTTGAGCAAGGGCGCATGAAATTTGGAAGTGAGGAGTCGATCGAGTTTCAGATTCGAGAATTGGACGGGTCCTTTCAGTCGACCGGGTTCGCGCCATTTGCTGAGAAATTCGATTAATCCTAGAAAAAACAAAATCCGGTAAATTATTTTTCTGATTAAATCCAACAAAACGAAAATTCGTGATTATTTCAGCTAATACGATTGTGGAAAATATCACTTTGATAATCGGCGCCCTGCAGTTGATCGATACTCGCGTGTTCAACGGTTATTCGACCCGTCCAATTTTTCAGGCCCCAAAAAACGTCATCGACCGTCGTCGCCGCGTCTGCGTACACTTTTGACAGTTCCGATCCTTTAAAAAGATTCGTCGCTCGTACGGACTTGGCGGATCCACGGTCGATCACCAAATTCGATTCCCAAATGCCTTCAGTTATAGCGACTGAGCTGCACAAATGCATGGCTAATCTGAAATTTGTATTATTCTAAAATTATTCTTCTCAATACCACCAATCCGCTTACTAATTCAGTTCCAAGATTTATCCTTGTCTTTTGCTTGCCTCGGAATCGGTAAATTATCACGAGCCTTATCTCCGAGCGTTATCACCGGCTGTGTTGCATTTTTGTGTCCGGTCACGACCACGTGGCTGGAATGTTTTTTCGTCAGCCATTTGGAGGATAAATCGGGCGAAGTTACGTTGCTCCACGACTGTAAATTAAAAAAGACTATATTTACGAACCGAAAGTTGAAGTTCGCAATTATTATGATAATAATTCATTTAATTTCAATTATTATAATATTAATTACAGCTTCTTGCAATTGTTATGCAATTATTAAATATGTTTTCCCATAATAATCATAATTATAATAATTGCGAGTTTTCCCAATAATAATAATCATTATTATTCTTATTAATATTATTCTGATGAACATCCGGAATGTTTTATTGATACGCACCACTTTGTCGTTTCGAAACTTGAGTCGTACCGGCACGTGATCGGAGTCGATCGGTATCGCTTTCGAGATCGTTTCATTGTACGATCTTCCATCGGGTCCTTCCAGATCGCTGATTTTCAGTATCCGACCAATTTTCACTTTTCCGAGAGAAATATTGCCGGTAGTTTCGAGATGGTGATCGTTAACTTCGATCATCGGTGACAATTCGGGAGAATGCTCGTCAATTTTTCCTCGGATATCGAGGAGACCTCGAATTCTCAGTTTTCTAACTTCCAGAGATCCGCTCATCACGGAGGAACTGTCGTTTGTCAAAGGCAACAAAAAGTGACCGGAAGTTACGTTTAAGTCGTCAACGTGCATGTTCGTCGCGACGATTTCTTGTCGCGTAAAATTAGAGGCGATGTCCAGAAACGAAACGTTGGCGTTTTGTACGCGAAGCTCCTCGAACACGGGAGATCCTGAATAAACGATGAAAAAACAGGTGAATTTTTTTACAGATTATCCCTAGAAATAGTTGCTCGATGATATTCCTAGATATTCTTGGTGTAGCGTCATCCTTAGCTGTAGAAATAATCCCTAAACTGTGAAAATACTAAATTCCTGGTGATATTACTCAGGTCGAATATAATATTCCTAGATCTAGTAATTTTCGTCGTTTGAGAAATATTCGAGGTTACCAGTGAAAACTTGATCCCCCGTAGTCTTTACGAGGTCGTCGAAGAACTGCGGAAAGTTAACGCCATTTACGAGTCCCGTCGTCTCGACGTCTTGAAACTTTGGCGCTGGATAAGGACACGGCATATTACTCGCGTACGAAATCCTCACGTTCCGAAAAGTCAAGTTTTCCCCGGGCTCGTCGATCCAACGAATACCCTCGAGAAAATCTTCCTTGACTTCGGTCGTCGTGTTCTCCGCGCGACAAGTCGTCCGGCAATCAATATTCGCGTCACGGGCTCGGAGATTCTTAAAAACGGGATCGACGGTCGATAAGTAAAGTTTGAACACTGTTTCCTCGCGTCTCGCGTCGGACTCAACTTTGTCGAGGCGTTTTCGTAGCTCCGCAAATTTTTCGGCGCTACGACCATTAACCTAAAAAATTCAACATATTTTGAAAGATTTTCAAAATTTGCGCGTGTAAAATGCGATTTTTGGTTGTAGAAACGATTTTTTTTTGGTTTTTTTTTGGTTACCAGACGAGTATGGAGAATTCCGATACGGCCTCGCCCGATTCTCAAGGGACTTTTGAGCGTCGGTGAAACAATGGACACCGGAGACAAGTTTTTCAATGTTTCGCGACACCAAAGTTTCGTTCGGTCTCTCAAACTCGACCAAGTTTCCTTTCGTCCCCAAACAAATTTCCTGAAGCTCCAAAACGTTTCATTTTCCAATGTGGAATTGGAAAATGTATTATCTCTTTGCTTCTGTCGATAGACCAGAAAACTTTCTCCGCCGAGATTTACCGATCGAAGGTGAATAACAGCGGTGGCGTCGCGAACGCCCGACTCGACGAATTTCCATCCGTCGTACTGGAAGATCACCAAGTTGCCGAAGTTTTGCACGAGAAACATCAATATGGCGGCGCGATCGTGAAACGCGGCAATCTTGTCGGCACCGCGAATCTTTTGGAAGGGAACAAAACGATGCTTCGATTGCTTATAAACGACGCTTGAGTGTCGTCCCGCCACCGCTACGAAGTATTCCCCGTTGTGACCTCTCTCAAGGTCAAACGAAGTCCCGTCCACGCCACCCGCGAGGCTTTGAACGACGACGAATTTACGGGTGTGCGGTAGAAACTTGAAAATGGCCGCTCGACTCGGCTCGATCGTCATCAAATGCATGATACTGTTCGCCCGAAACGGAACGATTTTTCGCGCTCCGATAATACCCAAATTCTGTACGTGATCGAAGTGCTTTCCAAGCCAAACGTAAATACCGACGTCGCGCGGAGACGAGACGGCGAGATAAATTTTCTTCATCCCCTGCCAAACGGCCAAATACGATACTTCTGTTGCGTTGATCTTGTGAACGCCGCGAAGAACTTTTTGCCCGGCGTCTCCATCCTCGTCATTATCATTGAGACGTACGACGAGAGCGTCTCCAAGAGATCTTCGCTGAACGACGAGAAGTGTCGCGAACTCGTTGCTTTGAGATATCACGCGTTCGCCATTTTCCACTGCGAAAAACCCAACCTGAACGAACTCCCGAGGCTGTCGAGGATATTGAAAGATTGGCAAAAGAAAAGATAACCTTTTTATTTCTCAGTCTTATCGCTACCGTGCTCGCAAACTTCTAGAATTTTATCCGCAGTTATGACGGTCACCTACGCGTCTCGTTGGTACTCTGTTTTTTTTCCAAAAGCGTGCAATTTTCTTGACTGACCATCGATTTCGGTACTTCCCTCGCTTACCTGATAACGATAAAGTGAAATCCCCGACGAATTGAGGGTGGCCGCGTACCAGCGCGCTGTTCCATTCTTCCGATAAACGAAAAACGTAACATCTATCGCATTCGATAAATCAAGCCCGACGACTCTCTCGAATCCATTCAAAATTCGGATATCTGTAATTTCAATTACTCAATTGATTCGAGGCGATAATTTTTCTTTTACCGACGAATGAAGGCGCGTGCGCGCAGCACCTCTGATGCCCGAACCCTCAAGCTCATCCACATTTGTACGCACACATTCCTTTTTTGTTTACGCATTCTCGGTTTGTTGAAGATAAGATAAAAACAAACAAGACTCGAACCGATCGCCAGCACGAAGCCACAAACGTTTTCACGAGTCGCGATCGGGAGCAAGGGAAAAGTGGTTAAACGAGATATTTGGTGTTTGAAGTGAACATATGTTACGCGACGCTCGTATCATCGACGTAACGAGGCTAAATGTCGGCTTTGAAAGAGATAAGGGAAAAGCTGGAAGCGCAGATATGGGAATTAGAGGCACTTCAATCGGTTTATCCCAAAGAATTAACGATCGCTGATCAGGGAAATTTGGCTGACATAAATGAATTCATTTCCGGCAATAATGATGGCCTTCCTCAGAGACTAGAATACTCTATTGAAATTAGCGTTCCTGAGGTAAAATTTAAAAATTTACACACACAAAAACCATTTTGACAAAATGTTATTTTCTTTATTTATCAGGGCAGCGTGGAACTCCAGGTGAACTTGCCGTTCGATTATCCCACCGGCAGGCCTGAAGTTTACGCTCGAAGTTCCGAACTGGACAGAAACCAGCAAACAGCTATGAACGAGGATTTAAACGATTACGCGGCAATGCAAGAGCTTGACGAACCTTATATATATTCCTTGGTCACTTGGACGCAAGATAATTTTAGCAAATATGCAAGTGGGGCAAAAAAGAAAGTTAAGAAAAAAACAGTCGCGGTGAAAAACCGGATGATTCAGAATCGTTTAATTTTTGCCAGATATTGGGTTTATAGTCATCATATATACAGTAACTTAAAGAGAAAGGATATAGCCGATGAGGCCAGGGAAAATTCTCTTACAGGATTTTGCCTCGCCGGCAAACCAGGAATCATTTGCGTAGAGGGCAGCAAAGACGATTGCGAATATTGGTGGCAAAAGGTAAGCCGAATTTCATTAAAGCGAATACAGTCGTTTAATGGCTGTATCGTAGGTTATTTTCTATGCCCGATTTGACCAATTTCTTCTCCACAGATAAAAATTATGAACTGGCACAAAATTCTTGTCAAACTCATCGAGGAGGAGGACGAACGTGTTGATAATATAGAGATTTATCGAAAGTTTACGGATTTTCGCGAAATATCATTTCCAACGACCGATAAACACAACGACATGGGACAATTGTTGAAATATCTGACGGAGCATCATTGTCAGCACGTTTTTAAAGAGCTTTTCGGAGTCGAGGGGAAAACATCGATTTCTGATTGACATTTGTTTATATACATTTTCACCCTTCCTTTAACCTCTTTATCAAATTTTATAAAATCAACGTATTTATTAGTTCACAATTAACTTTTTTTTTATTAATTTTGAGAAAATTCATCTTAGATTCGTATATATTGAATTTTTAAATTATATATTTATCTTTTTATACTCAATTCAAATTGTATTTTTTATCAATTTTTGTATTTGTACGTATATTATTAATATTATTATAAATTGACAAGAAAGCGCTCCAAATCAAAAACTGTATCATTGTTTTATATTTTTGGTAACTCTATTATACAAATGAACTTTCCGAAAATACATATATTTACTAATAACAAATCAGAGTATAATTAATTGAATTAATTACCCTTGTCCCGATCGAGTTGACGCTTGGCTCGTGACAGATTTGTAGATTTTTTCACTTTATTGACATACTCGTCGATCCGTTCGTCGATCGTCTTGTACAATTCGAGACTACCTGGTAGCGCTTCTGCAATATTTGTTTTCTTTAATTACCATTGATAAGTAAATCGCGTTTCTACCAAATTATATGCTTGTCTTGGCCCAAACTTAAGATTTTTTCGGGTCCAATTTCGAGCACGTTATGGCCCAAATAAAAACATTTTTTGGATATAATTTTGAGCTTTTTTTTGCTCACTTTCGAGGCCCAATTTTGGACAATGTTTTCGAACTTTAATTGTAAGTAATTTGAGGGGAGATTATTCGTAACAATAAATTTAAAAAACCGACGTACCGTAATCGAGTCTCAATTGATCAAAAAACCGTGTCGTCGCCTCGAGTACTCGAATCAAATTGTCATTTGGCGATGCACACATCGGTCGACAAAAATACGCGATCGTAGCAACGAGCAAGAAACTCTTTAACATTTTCAATCACTGGGTATACCGTCTCGATCCTACGACGAACTGAGAACGTTCAATAAAATTGGAAACTGACGATCTTGAAGGTACACGAGTGTGTACGAGTTTGTTTACATCGTTGATGTACGAGGACGATGTTTATCTATTTGTTCGAAACGATCCGTCGTATGATAATAGACAGACAAATATAATCTCAGTTTATGATTCGTCGAGGCAAAATTTTCTGTTGGATTTGTTTTTTTTTTTCAATTTTTTAATCGCGTTTTGGTACTTTCATATAAATATAAAAATTATTTTAATATTCTTTTTAATTGTTTTTTCATCATACGTTCCTTTAGTTTACTAATTACCCGGAGCGATAATTTTCGTCGAAAAAAAAAAATACTGAACGTTTTGAATATACATAGTGAGGTTAGGTTTCATCTTATGGTCGCATATCGTTGAAACTCGTTAGTGATGAATTGTCCAGGAATGTGCGGTGCGGGTGGTCCAAGTATGTCCTGAGCAGGACTGTACACTCTGATCTGCCTCATGTGCGTGTCTCTGCCGTTTTGATGATTGCTTATCACCGCGATTTGGATCATAAACGTTCTGATTGGCCGATCGTTCATATCCTTTATCGGTACTACGACCCATCCGCTCGGCTCGTTCAGATCCATTACTTCGACTTCTTGCAGGTCGTTAAAATTTGTTCCCGCTCTGATGCTTATCCTGCACCAACGGAGGAAAAATTGAACGGCGGAAGCACGAAACGGACATATGTTAAACAAAGATTAAATTCTACGATGAAAACGCTAGCGCGATTAAATAAATATATGTTAATTAAATTTTGAAAGACATAAAACTGACGTAAAGCTTTTCACCTGCTAGGAGTGTAACTCTCGTCCAGTTTGTAATCGGTACAAATACAAATGTCTTGTATCGTTGTTTTTTTTCTGAACTGAATATTAACGAGGTGCGGCAATTGACCGTCCGATTGCCAATAAGTCTCGGTGATGTTGTCGCGTAACTGATCGACTCCAAAGCCAGGCTTGCAACTGGACAAACTCCATATCGCGTGATTACCCACTTCACGGACCCTACCAGCTAATGCTTCTTGTACAGGATCGATATCACCTGTGGTTGTCAAAATATGATAACGGCATCATTCATAATTTCGTTTCGATTTGTTGTTTTTGAGATTAGAGTTAAGGACCGGACACTCAAGGACGCGAAAAGCTAACGAGGAAATTCAATACGATTTGAAAAATAGGAATATTGATAACGCCTGATGAAAAAACGTTTTACTGAAATTGAAAGATTCACATAACCTCAAATTCAACAATACAATCAAGCTTTGCCAGTTCGTTCAATCGTTCGTGTGATAATTTAAATTTGTCATAACCTTCAAAAGACTCACAATACGACTATATACTCGTATCATTAGTACTTACCACCGGTGCTCGTTTTATTGCTCATTTTTCGACTCGCAGTTTACTCAGTTTCCACTTGCTGTCAAACGACCAAGAAAAAGTAAACAAACGCATAATATGTAATGATGCCGCAAGCGACGAAGTCAGCCGTGCCTAGAAGCAACGAAGTCGGACGTACATAGAAGGACAGTTCTTATGAGTGGTTTGAAGACAAGTATTTTGCGACCGAAGCTGCCGCCTACCGGCGTCTCGAGCGACCAGCTGTTATGGACGACCGCCGCAAAGTTAGCATCCCCGCCACTTTGAGTAATCGGCTTGTCAAAAAATATTCTAGAAACGTT
>JAPYZI010003016.1:0-34495 GCA_030523105.1 Ophioninae sp. A BG-2022a | reverse complement strand
GCCTGGGAGGTCGAAAAAATTTTTTTTTCGTTTTTTAAGCCTTTAAAGCGTATATTTGATCGGAAATTTTCCGCTGATTATGAATATGCCCGAGTTTTTCCCGAAAGTGCAAAATTAGACCGGGGAAAATGTAAAAAACGACATTTTTCTCAGAATTAGAAAGTTCGAAGCGAATTAAATGGTTGATTTTTAGGAACCTGTATTCAAAATTCGTAGCAAATTCCCAAAATGAATAGAAATATGATAAATCCAACTTTATAGTCGGAAATAAGGATGGTCAGGGTCGGTTCGAAACCCTTAATGAGAGGGAGGAACCAATCAATCCTCGTGTGGGACGGGTTAGTGTTTCGATCCTTGAAATACCAGAGGAAGACGTTGTAAACGTCGATATCGCGGTGTAATAATAGCCTAATGGGCGAAACCGTGGGTGAGAGAGGAAGGGGGGGAGGGGGGGGGCGGAGGGAACAAGATTGCTACAAGCATACGCGATACGATTATCAAACAGTGAAACTGGAGCGAGGGTTTTGCTCGGGCAAACGTATTTATTCGGATTGTGTGTAGAACGAAGAGATAGGACACTCGTCGTAATTGATAAGCCTCGGAGGACTCGAAGCGATACCATTATCGGTCTATGAAATTAGCGGTTCGCCGAGGCACTTTGGAAGATCGAACGATCAATTTGGCCAATAATGGATTATCAACTATTTTTTTCTTCCTATAGATATTCAGTCCCATAGCTCAAAAAGTATGGACATTAGAAAAAAAAGTTTTAAACCAAAGTTGTAGAGAATAAATTGATCTTCAAAAATTAATGGAAGCATTTTAATGATGAATGCAGTAGTTTAAAAGTTATCGACCGAGATGGAAAAACCGGTTCAATAAATGAGCGATAAATCGTAAGCGGTAAGTTTTACAAAAGAAGTTTATAGAGAACAAAAGATGGGGAATTTTATTCTCTATAATAATGGTGGAAATGACTTTTGCCTTACGTGGTGCCTGAAGCTCCACCGGAATCTGTCAGCATTTTGTGATTTTATACTTAACAAGTGATCCTAAACCTTATAAAAAAAATGAATCCCAGATTTAGCGCGAAGTTGAATTCTATTTTTATTTTATTTAGGGTTTTTGGTTTCTGGTCCGAGTAATCAAACTTTGATGAGAATCCTAATTGAGAAATCTTTCGTTTCTGCTGAAGGACTCACCATGGATACGACAGGGGGCGGTGGATTTCCGTTTCTTAGAACGCCCGATTGCTGACTCACCGCCGGATTAAGATTGTCCTTTGCTTGCTGCATGGGATCTGCGTGTAGTGATTGCTGGGATTGTTGCTGTTGTTGCTGTTGTTGCTGTTGTTGTTGCTGCTGCTGCTGCTGCTGCTGTTGCTGTTGTTGTTGATGTTGGATTCCACCAATTTGACCTTGAGGGCTCCCAAGACCCGTCGGTGCGCTGTCCGGAGTGCTTACTTGTCTGGCAATCTTTCGGTAACTCTGAAAAAGACAAACAATTGGAAGATTGATTGATCGTTCTCTATTGGCTTCTTACGTTGATCAAGGAAAAAACGTTCAAGTTCTGGCTGGTCGATATTCCGGTAGCTTTGCTATTGGCTAAACGACCACTTTCGTCAACAGTCTGTTATCACTTCTGATGTTATAGCTGCTTTCAATGTAGGTACTTTTTTTGAATACTTTATTTTTACATCGTGTTGGTCGACGATCTCGAACGTGCCACCCTCCATACTCCTTGATAATACACATTATATCGGACTCAACAAAGTGAAACGTCTTCATCTTCCATCGGCCTGTTTCAGTTAGAGGCTTCGAGAAGACGTACACACCAGTCTTTATATTTACGTACCTATTGTAACTTAAGAGTGAGAAAGAGAGAAAGAGAGAGAGTCATAGAACAGCAAGGTTCGATGTAGTTGTGACCCTAATGCTAAAAATAACCACATGGCCTTAAGTGGAACAGCGGTCTGTGTGTTCGTTCGAATCGTTTCCATAGTTCAACGTGCCTGTATCGGTACACCGAGTTAACTCGTAACGTAGCCTATGCAAACTCCATAGCTGTTTCTTTTTTTTTTCTTTCTTTTTTTTCAACCGTCAACAAAGTCGATCGATTTATCGATATTCGTATTTACTGGATATCGACGTTTGCTGGAAATCCTTAGATTTCTTTCTGGAATTCCAATGTTGGTCCATTGGGTCCAATTGGGGAATCCAATGGGTCCAATTGGGCAATCCATTAGGCATTATTTGAGGATTGGATTTACATGATGATGACGATTCAGCAGACGATACTTTTGACGTTTTGATCAACGATTCGCGGATCCGAACACGTGCGTTTTTCGAAGTTACACTCGGAGCATCACGCGGCTCGCGATTGTGTACGTCGTTACTTCTATAAATAGGCAAGGTCTCGGGCCCATGCTGAGCTAACCAGGAGAGCCTTTGGCTATAACGTTTTCCCTGACTGAATCCTCATCTCCCACCGAGATACATTATTCATTCTTTACCGATTACGATTTCCATCCGTTCATCATGATCCAACGATCACACTTTGTTATTTCATTTTCTTTCCATTATCTTCAACGTTTTTAATTTCCTTTACGAAGGAAATGGCTAATTTTGAAGCAGGAAGAAAAGCGAGATTTGTTAGTCGTTGGACAGTTGGCTTTTGGCGAATCGCCCGGACCGGAAATCACCACTCTCCTCCGCCGCCACGCAATTCGATTATCCTCGACTTTGCCAAGAAACGATTTGATATTTTTAAACACATTTTTCGTGAGGTTTAACACTTGGTTCATTTTTTCTTTTTTTTTTAATAAAGAGAAAAATATATAATTAATTCGTCGAATTAAAATGTTTAAAAACACATGAAAACAAATTGGAATGGGAATTAAACGAATAAATAAAATAATGTAAAGAATAAAAATAAATGGGAAAATGAAAGGAATATTTATTCGCTAGCTACTGTATTGGCAATGCAACAACCGCATTTCCCGAGAGCAATATTTATCGATTATATTGCTCGGCGAGTCCGATAAGGGGCGTTCGTTGGCTGTGCAGTGGCTCGGTGAAGGCAAAGCCTATGGAAAACGTACCCACGAGAAGTCGTAAAAACCCAAGCTCGAGTCTCGAACAATAAAGTACATTTTCGTCCGAGTGGCTCAGGGACGTCTCGACTCGTTTTAAAACGCCAATCAAGAATTATCACAATTTCCGGTGCTACTAGTATTTTTTTCAAAGTATTATTTTTTTCAAAACTCTTTGCTAAGCTATAAAAAACAAAAAATCAAAAGCAAAAAATTATTAGAGTATTTTTTTAAATCGTTAATTATTAATAACTCGAAACAAATAAAAAAAGATTAATAAAAATAAATAAATATAAATAAAAGTAAACAGAAAATATTATATTCCGTATTCTAAATGAGATTTTGGAGCAACGAAGCGAGCAAGCCGAAATTGGATGGCCCATTCGATTTTATAATCGTAAGTAATTGTTACTTGGAGACTTTTTATTCGATAGGAAGAGGTGAAGAGCAAAAGGGAGGGAGGATTGTTAACGAGGATGGGGGACGAGAAGCGGCTTTTCCCTACCCAACGGGTGGTTAAACGACTTGCACTTCTCGAGTGCTCGTAGACCGTTGAAAATTCATTAACGCGAGACTCGTTCAATAAAAAAAAAAAAAACGAGAGTCCTCGAGTCGACCAAAAGAGAAAGAGGGAGAGGGACGACACCACCGAGAAGTTGTAACGAATAGGTTTATACCAGCCCTAACTACCTCCCGTAAATTTGCCATTTTTGAGAAATATAATAAATGTCCTTTATCATTTTAATTAATGGGCTTTGAAAAACCTGTTCGTGTTTATCTCTAATTAATAAATTTGGCCGATCACTTATCAGACAAAGGACGAGGAATAAATAATTAATTAATTGATTAAAGTTATTAATTTCTTCCATTATAATTTTTTAATTTTTATAATTGATATATTGTATTTCATATTTTATTTTATAAATTTGTATAATTATACAATAATTATTATAATAGATTATTATTATTATTATTAATGGATCTATGAATATTTAATTTCTCTTAGCCAGTTCATCCAACGTACGATGACTTGAAATGATTTTAATGATTAAAAAAATAAAAGAACGTAACGTATATCGATAAAGAGTGCAAGAGTCTTTGGAGGGTATCCGGCGGGCTGGAGTTGTCTCATCGAGTTCACTTCAATTTAAAATCGACCTCGGCGATAAATGTGACGACGCCTGCAATATTCCTCGTGACGCGAGTGTCGATTTTTTCGAGGACGCTAATTACACTCCAAATGTTTATAGGATTATTCCAATTGGAATAATAACACTTCATCCAATTGGCAAATAATAATTGATTATTAATTGAATAATTAAATATTATTAAAAATTTAATTTTATAAAGTCAAATATTATTTATAATAATTTTCCTGAATCGTAATTTATTTCATAAAAATAAAATCGTTTTCTGAGATGCGAATCGATCCTAATATCCCCATTGTTAAAATCCATCGTTTCCGGGAGCCCACGTGCGCGGGAAAACGAAGAAAAGAAAATGTACGAAAGATCGCCAGACTTTCGGGAACAATGAAAAAAAAAAAAAATAACGGAAAAAATAATATTCACGGACCTTTCATAAAAAGATGATCGAGGGTTCTCCCCCGGTTCTTTGACCTGTCGATCATCGTAGTTTCGAGGGGGAGGGCGACCCAAAAAGAAAATGGATCCTATTAGAGAAATTTTTTTTTCTCGAGTATCCGCAAATGTAAACGGCTGGAAGGATGCGTTCTGGTCGAAGATTAAACAGAGGGAAAAAGCTAAAACCTATTGTGCAGTCACTTTTCAATAGGACATGAAAAAAAAAATCTCAAACAATGACCATAAAGATTTTTCGTTGCTGGTTTTACCAAATTGAGATAACAAAAATCAACAATAATAATTTTAATGAAATAATAAAACATAATAAATTAATTATATTATTATAAATTTCTTATTTTGTATTATTTAATTACTAACTGTTATTAAATGTATTGAAATTAATCCATTTAGTTTATCAAATATTGTTAACAATAATATAAGGTAAATAAAAATAATCATAATAAAAAAATAATATTTTTTTTAACGTTTTATCGAAATTTTATCGTTTTATTATTTTTTAAATACAAATTCAAGTAAAAATGTCTTTGAAAATATGAAAAAAAAAATTATTTTAAAAATGATACGATTTGTTTATTTGGATTCGAGAAATGGTGAATGAAAGAAATGAAAATTGAAAGAACGATCGAAGGTTCGGGCTTCGAGGGTTTATTTCGACCGGTTGAATTTTCGTTTTATCGTGAATGGAAAAAGATAGATATCGTGGATGATCGACGAGTGAATTTTATGGCGTGACGCTAATAGCACAGGACAAACGCGTGACCTGAATTCCTCGCGATATACTCGGAGGATTGCGCAACTGTTGTTTCCACCGACGAACACGCGCAACGGTTCGAGAGAGGCCCTCGACGTTCCCCAACACGGCGAACGTTTCGCTAAACGAGATTTACAAATGTTAATATTTTAAGAAAAAAGGAAAAAAAAATAAACAACAAAAAAATAATCCGCGAGCGGTCGTTGAACTTCGGCCGATCGGCAACCGGACACGTGTCATCAAAGTCTATTATCTGGCATTCGGAAAAAACCATTGATATCACCAATTCACTTTTTTTTCGTTTTGGTGAGAAATTGTTTTTGATTTTTTAAAAATAATGATTTTTTAAATTATGGTTTTTAATTGTCACTGAAGCCTCAGCCAACATTTTTATTAATAAACTCCTTGAAACTCTTTGGCACACTCGAATAATTTATAATAAATTTCGTCGACAGGAACGTTTCACTCGAAGTTATTTAAACACGCCGGTAATTCCATTAAGTCAAATCAATTAAGTAGAGATGAAGTTCCGTACTATTTCTGTTCGAACCAAAGCGAAATTGAAGATTCAACGACCGCCTCTTCAGCTCGATGACACGTTGATGAAACGATCGAAATTCAATCAAGTTCCGCGTGAAAAATAAATCGACTCGTCCTTTATCCGATACTCCAAAAATTCGTTGGATAATCAAACGATCTTCGGTAATAATTCCAACGAGGAAAAAGGAAAAAAATGATTTTAAAATAAACATCGAAAACTTATGATTCCAACGATTTTAAATAAATTTCCAAAAAATTAATTATTTTATCCAAGGTTATTTAGTTTTATTTGTTGATATCAATTAAATATTTGAAAATGATATTATTAAATAATTAATATTAAATATTTATTTATTAAATATTTAATTATTTATTTTAATTTATGTGAAATGTTTGTAAATTTTTTAGAATAAAATGTATTGTTAATTCCTGGTTTTAGGGATTTTTTTAGAGATTTTTTTGTGGACTTTTCATAATTCGCTAATGAAATTTAGGTTTGAGGTAAGGTTTGTCTTTTTTGGTTGATATCCGGAAATTTTGAACCGCGAAACTCTCATTTGTTCTCCACGTGCGCGAGGAAAGAATTTCATTCTGGGATCAGAGCCTGGTAGTTCGACTTTGATGTTTTCTGTCTGTGGTTAGTCTGCTCTCTCGCATACGTAGCGAGGACGATGAGCGAGGCGAGACGAGGAAAATAGGAGGGGCGAGAGACCTCCAGACAGTCGAGAGAGAATACCCCTCCCCCCTCTTCTCACCCTCCTCCACCGATTCGCGCGCATTACCTTCGTATATAAGTACGTACACGTATGCATATTTTAATCTCGCACGTAAGAAAAAGAGAAAAAGAACGAGTCTCGAAAAATATCGAGACACCCGATATACATCGACCGAGAGGTTATACCGGGTGACTCATCAAAAGTAATTAATTCGATAGCTCTATTTATCCTCTTCGTCCAATTAATTATATATTCATCGAATTAATCGATAAATAATTTCAAAAATCAAAATTCCATCTGAGAGTAATCGTTCAAAATTTTTTTACATTTCTTTGAGAACCAAAAACGATGTCCCCATTTTGAAAACCGATCGGTTGGTGAAAAATTAAAATCACGTCACTTCTCGATCGTTCTTTTCGCACAATCGTTTTTTTTTTTTTCGTCACCAAATTTTTCATCGTTTTTAAAAAACGAAAAATCGAGGCGCTTCGTTCCACTTTTGCACTTTTCGTTCGGTAACTTCATCGTCGTCTTTTAAAAGACGAAAAAAAAGTCGAAAAATATTGAACGGGACATAACATTTTTTGAGTTTTGCCATTTTTTTTTTTGGTTTTCCATTGTCCTCCCTCCCATTTAAATCCCTGGCTGTTCCTCTCGGCCCGCGTCACAGGGAGCTCACCTTTTCTTATCGTCGTCCTCGACGTCGTCGACACCGTCTCGTCGCGGGGGAAAATCGATTTCGGCCTCGTCGAGTATACTCCGTCTCTTTTTCCGCCTCTCCCACTCGGCTAGCACTTTTTATTCCTCCCTACTTTGGTCTCTGTCTCTGGAGTATGAAACACGATGATTCCAGACAGTGAGGAGAGAGCGTCGTTGCGATCGTTTGTAAAATATTTTCCCTCCGTTTTGTCCAACGTGCCCGACACGAAAAATCACTGGCCGAGTCACGAGTCCGCGAATTAATTTTCGTTTTTTTTTATCCGAAAATAAAAAAACGAGAAATTTGAGGAGCGTCAAAAAAAAATAAAAAAATAGATCGGTGAACGAGTCGGTTTTACAAGAGGGATATACGAGTCCCTCACCGTTCCACGGCCACGGCGAGTCTCTGCTCTCCACGTTCGACGGCCCCTCGTGCGCTCTCTTCAAGCTTTCCTCTCGTCTCGTCCCTCCTCGATCGCTGCCTCTTTTTCTCTCCTCTCGATTCTTCGATACCTTCTTCCTTCTCGTTCCCTCCTCTTCTTATCTTTTTGCCTCTACCCTCTCCTCTTCGTCGTCCCTCGTTTATTCTCAACACCCCTCTCCCTCTCCCGCTAAATCCTCTTTTTTTGTAGCTTCTCTCCACCGCTTTTTTTTTTCTTCTCTCCCGTTCCTGTTTCCCCTTCGCTCGATCTTACTCCGGCCGAGTATTCGCCTCCTCGTTGCACTCTCCGCCAGCTAGTTTCTCTATCGCGAATTCCGGCGTACCCCGGTAACCCCTTATCACTCTTCCTGCTCGTAACTCGACGATTTCTCTTCTATCTCGTTTCTCGCTTCTCCCGCCGTAAACTCTCACCGATTTTCGTGAAAAAAAAAATATATATCAGGAGTGCTTCGTTTTCGTGGAATCGCAAGAATCATCGAATTTTGCGATTTTGCGATTACACCGTTACGCGTTATCTCTCTCGCGACAACCACACCCAGATGATAAAAATATTATTATTCTCGATCCTCGAATGCGTGAGATTGAAAAAAAAAACACTAAAAAAAAATATATATATACGCGTGTATCGACGAGAAGAGAACACAGCGTTATTTACGTTCACGTAACTTCTTCCCCTTTAAATATATATATATATATATATATTTTTTTTTTCTTTTAAATACACGATTTGCTTTTCTTTCGTTTGATTTTTACTTTTGTTTTGCTTCTTTATTTTTTCTTTTCGTTTGGTTAATGACGGTGGAGGATGAAATCCGGTACTCGCCACGACTCTCGTGCGCGGTCTGGTACGTGAGCGAGAGGAAGCGCGACTATCTATCGCGTGCGCGTGCCGTGTGAACGCCGCTGTATTATTTCCCGTATGTAGGATCGGCCCTCGGATACTCACACAAACCTGGGTTATATATTTTCAACACCGATACGTAACTACGCTGGGGGCTTTGACGCTGGCTGCTTCACTCTTGCATTTTCCGCCTGCCCCTCTCCCTCTCGCTCCCTCTCTCCCTCTCGTTCGTGAACGGAATATATATATATATATATATACATATCTCGATCGCGGAATCCATCTTCGTTGGGCGAGCATTGCCTTCGCGTTCCCTCTCTGTTTAACCCCCTTAACGAAGCCCTCCCGGATAGTCTCGTAAGCCTCCCCCTCCTCGTCTCTCTTTCTCGTTTCGACACTCGCCTCTCTCTCCCCTCCCCCCTCGGACCGTTTCGCCTCCCGCGTTACCCCTCTTTTCCGGGCGTCTCTTTCTCCGCCGTCCGTCGTTCCCTAGAGTTGGTTGGTCGAGCTAGTTCTCCCGCTCCGCGTCGGCGTCAATTCCGCGCCACCGCCGGCTTCGTCGTCGAAGAGAGAAAGAGAGAGAGAGAGAATCAGCATCACCGGTGCCGGTGTACGAGACCAACCGAGAAACGAGGAGAGAGAAAGAGAGAGAGAAGGAGAGAAAGCTCGCGGGTCGTTGGGACTCTCGGTAACCTTCGTGCATTTCCGTTGAACCATCTCCGAGTGGATTTTCACTCTTTTGGCCCAATAGGAATCATCGTACTTGGTAAGGGGCCAAGGAGGTTCATCCTAGGGCCTGTTAGGAAGCTTTCGGCTACTTTGTTCGGGTTCGTAGAGTTAGAAGGGTCAAGGTTCCGTGTGGTTCAGCGGTCGATCGAAGAACAAAAGCTTGGAGAAATCTGGTAAAGACCCA
Organism: Ophioninae sp. A BG-2022a; assembly: GCA_030523105.1. NCBI lineage: Eukaryota > Metazoa > Arthropoda > Insecta > Hymenoptera > Ichneumonidae > Ophioninae sp. A BG-2022a. Next base: position 24,898 of record JAPYZI010003016.1, on the reverse strand, counting down.
ATAGCCCAGTAGGTCGACTTTGACGATGACCATTGTCCGTTCAAATGAGTTTTTCATAAATTTCCTTCGTCGCGCGGTTGTCCAATTCTTCCTATCGGATCTCTTTCCGATACCCAAAGATATCGCCAACCCTCCGTTTCTTGGGGAACCCTCGTGACCTCTGTAGGGGATCCCGCGATCGAGGCATGTACCACCACCTCCCAATGGGTGCTCCTTGGTTACCCTTCCTCTTTCGCCGCTCCTAGGTGGAATAATGGATACCCCTCGTTTCCCCGACGAGACCGGTGAAACTACCCCTCCGGAGGTCGATTCAACCCCCATGGTTGAAATCCCGTGGTATATCCTGAAACGGCTTTGCCGAAGCCTTGAACGATCTCGACGCTGGTGCCATCCGTGTACACGGTCGCGTGCCACCCGATCCCGTATTTTTCAACCCCGAACGAACCCAAACAAATTATAGATATACCGTTGATCAATCCTCCGGTACTACCTCGAAGATCCAATCGTCCCCGGGCATCGTCATATTTATGTTTTTCAATTAACGTTTCATCTGATCGTTACTTTCAGTACTTAATTTTTCATAATAATAAATTGAACGCTATAACCAACGTTTATCGAATTAGTTTTTTGATCAACCCAATCGTAGAATCGTAAAAATCCCGTTTCAATTTGTTGATAGCAAATGACCTCGGGAGTATGAAAATCCTCGAAGCGTTCCGCAACAAGTTGCAGAACGTTTTACCCATTGGCCTTGGATCTCGAGTTGAATAACGTACATACAAACAAACCCACCCCTTTGGCCCTTCCGTTTCCGCGTCTCTCTTTGCGGTGTCACTCCTCACCCTCCGTTTGATTTAACTCTCACTCTCCGCCTGAAGCAACCACCTCTCCCTCTCTCTCTCTCTCTCTTTTACAGTCTCCCTCGGTTTATCCCTCTAAAGGACTTTTCTCGGTGGTATCTCGGTTGAACTTGCCGTCTCTTCGGCAACCCCCCCCAACCACCCCTATCCCACTGTGGCACTTCAACCCTCGGGTAGCCTCTCCGTCATCCCTCTTGAAGGAAACACCGAGATCGCGGTTCGAGCTCACTCCTATCCCACTTGCGGGATCAACAACAAAGCTCTTACAAGCCCTCACTCGTATCGTCGCCTTCAATCTTGTCCTCTTGGATATCCGAACAAACGGAGAAACCCTACTAACCACCTTTAAACGACAGCAAACTGAATCTTCAGACTGACCGATCGTTAGCTATCAAAACCTGATAAAATTCAATTTGATACAGAATTGCCATCATTGAAAAGAACCGGTTCGTCAAGAACTCGTCGATTCTCCAAAATCAAGAACCAACCGATTTTTTTTTGGAAATTTATTTATCATCTAATTGGATTTTTCAAAAGCTAGCTCGAATTCCGATCGAAAAGAATTATCGGTTTCTGAAAGACGTCGCGCACCAGCCAATGGACGATTTATTGTTAGTATCCCAAGTGCAACGAACTTTGGATTTTATCGGGTTTAATATTATTAACGTTTCTCCACGGTTTATATCGGTCTTTATCTCAGTCCCATCCACGAAGAGCCCAGTCAAACTCCCCCGGATAATCTCATTTGTTTATTCGTAGATTAGATTAAAGATAAGTGTATAAATAGCTTCGAGGACGCGGCGGAGTTCTCGCCGAGATTCGATCCGAGCGTGGGTGTCGGATGAGCCACGAATAATCAAGATCAATCGTTTTATCGTTCTTAAAAGAGAGCTTGAAACTATCAGGAAGTCCTCGATTTACCGATTTTCAGGTTCACCAGGTACTTCGATAAAACTGTTTTCAACGAGAGCCCAAATAAACCCAAACAAACCCAAACAAGTATTTTTTTTTATCTAGGGTAGTACGAAGAGATAATAAAAAGGTGAAGAAATCGGTAGAAGGTTAGACTTTGACCAAAATAGTAAAGTGGGTGGTTCGAGGCTCGTGGATAGTTGCGGTTTCATCCACCGGAGGGACAAGGCGGAAACGACGAAAATTTTAAACATGGCGGTCGAAGTTGACGTCCCGCTAGCGAGCCTGGCGGACAAGCCGCGCATCGATCAATAGCGCCTTGTTTAATATGAGTTCTCAAACTCCCATACCAGCGAAACATCAAGAACGGATATGGAAGGTAGAGAAGCCGAATCGCGAGGAAGGTACGATCCAATCTTCGACGCGTTCAACCAATTTTTAAGAGTCCTTTTTCGTTCACTCAAAATCGGTTTATCACTAAATTTATTTATTTTTGTTAATTTTTTCCGAATTGTGAAAATTCGATTCCTTGGATAATACATTTTTAAAAATAATTGATCGTTCGATCAATTATTCGAATCGAGAAACTCGATTTTTTTTTATCATTGTATTTTTTTTATCGTCGAAATGTTCTTTTTTATGAAAAAAAATATGAATAATATTTATTAATTTTAGTAATTGTGTGGAATCGACTCACCCTAGTTCCACCCTTTCCTCGGCCTCTTCCTCTTTCCCTCAGCAAGCCTTCTCCCGTCTGTAGATGATACAAGTGCTGAAACATCGAGGAATACCAAATTTATTAAGATTACCTCTCAAGCTTCGATAAATTCGAATTATTTTTAGAAATTCGAGCAATGTTAAATGTCGAATCAATTTTAATACAGAGTCCTTCTGCTATGAGTAAGCGTGAGTTACCATCGAGTGATAAGTGGATTGCAACTTTACCGGCTGTTTTACCACGAGTCGGTAAAGTAATTTTCGTAGACGTGAAATAATGATTTTCATGAAATGTTAATAAAGCATAAAAAAATATTTTTTCTCTCGTGTGTCCGGTGGAAACCTTCATTCGCAGAAATCGGCATTACCGACTGCTACATTTTTTTAAAATAACTCGACCGGTAGTTCTTACCGACGATTACCTTCAATAGATACGTAAAATCGAGCTCCAGATTTAGTGAACTTTTTTTATCGATGGACGGTAATCGAAAAAAATTCCCTTCCGAATTGCGCAAGCGCAAAGACGACGAACGGAAATTGATTTTTTTTTTTGCGCGAATACGACTCGAGAAATTGAATTACGCCGCGAGAGAGACTCGCGCTTACGCAGCCCGAGGGGACTCTGCCTTTCAACGTTCAATAAATACCTTGCAAATCCCTTCGAAATGGATTTTCAGTACTACAGCCAGTCAATATTTACGAGCCAGTATTTCGATCTCAGAAGATTTATTCATTTATTTTATTTTTTCTTTTTTTTACGAGCAGTAAAAAATCATAAACATGACACTTTTGAAAAGTAAAAAAAAAAAAGCATAAAATAACAAAAAAAAAAAAACAAATAAAAATAAAATAAGTCGTCTATAATTTTCTCCAAAGATTCCCCAGTGTGTTGACGTCGTTTTCATCGATTTATCAATGTTTGGGTTTGTTTGAGATTTAAAAAACATTACGAAAATAATGAAAATCAGTGGAACAGCGAATCAGAAAATCAATAAAACAAGAAAACAAAGACCAGATATTAAAAAATCAACAGAATCATCGTTTCGTATATTATGATCTGCAAAGCTATCCAAAATGAACGATCCAAAAAAATGAATGCAAAATACGAAGAAAAAACAAAAGCTAAAAAATCAAAAATTCATAATTTCGTATAGTCTCGTTGAAAAAGTCGAATAATAACACGATTAACCCAGTATGACACGATTTACCGAATCGGGAAATGAAAATCGGGTCGATCGAGTCCTCCGCTTCAATAGATATCGAGTACATAGTTGAAAGATACATAGGATATTACATGGTTATGTCGAAGAGGTGGAGGATCCGAGTAAATGCTCTCCCTCCGGGGGGAGCGAATACCACGCGTGGACGATTATGGTCTAATTCCCTTGTACATCGGGAGGGAGCTTTCCCGCTGGCCCCTCCCCTCCCCGGCGGTTGTCCTCCCTGTTCGCGTCCCTCTCGAGCGAGCCAGCGATCTCTCGCATAATCTCCTACCTCCAACCTACATAACGCGTTATGTTCCACCTACCTACCAACCTACAGTGCCATGGAAAAGGCATCGGCGATCCGCGTTCACCGATCCTACCTGCCTTGCTAAATCTTCCCTTTTTTTTTTAACCCTCCGACCCTCTCCCCGGTCCCTCCGTCCTTTTTCTTCTCTCCGCGAAGCTTTCAGGGAAACGGGGGTTGAAGTGCACAGGGGCAAACGAGAACACGCTCCAGAGACAGGGGTCTCGCGGATATTATCCCGATCCTGCATCATCTCGATTCTTTCTTCTTCCCCCTCCCCCTCGCCACCTTGCAATCTTCTCTTTTTTTCTGCTCGTATTCGTATATCTGGTTATATACAGTAATATATAGGGATGTATAGGGATATATGGGGTATATACGGGAAATAGGGTATATGTGTATATATGTATTGATACGAAGCCTGGAGGAGACGTACGCAACCCCATCGCGCGTTGCACACGGAGGGAAAGACCCTCGAGAGGGAATCGTCGTCCAGCATTCCCTCTTCGGACCCTCTTTTTATTTTTCTTTTTTTTTTCCTCTCTCCCCCCCGGGAAAAAAAACCCTTCTCTCTGTGTGCCAGTACGTCAGGAGAGATACGCGAGGAATATTAAAATCCGGGAAGTTGAGTTCTTTATATAGGATGCGCGATGGTCATGCTTCGATCGAAACAAATGATTCCTTTTGATATATATTCCTTTTGATGAAACTTCGATGCAGCTCGTCAACTGCGGGCGAAATCGGTTTTTGAAACGGGAGTTTTTTCTTTTCTTTTTTTTTTTTTTTTTTTTTTTTTTTTTTTTTTTTTTTTTTTTTCATTTTTATGGTTTATGTATTTTATACAATTTTTTTTTGTATTTTATTTATTTTTGGAGACAATTTTATAATTTAATAATTATTATATTATTATTATTATTATTATTATTATTATTATTCCTATTAGAGGATAATAATTCTAATAATTAATTATAATTGTAATAATTGTGTTTAATTATTAGAAATTCAATATTATTATTGTATAATATATTCTATACAAATTTTGTTTTATTTTATTGCCGAAAATTTTGTAATTAAAATTGATTATTATTGTTATTAAAACAATTATTATCGTGAATTTGTTGTTTCTTCGTGGTAAAAAAAAAACGTTGTAATTTTTTACACGGAATCGCCCATACGTGCGTTTTCAAGTCTCGGGATATTTGTCCTCTGGTGAAAGAGGGACGGAGGGAAGAGAGGGAGGGGGCGGGCAAGGCAAATGTCAATATCGCCGATGCATCGTTGAAAGAAGAGAAGAATCGAGAGAGAGAGAAAGAGAGAGAGAGAGAGAAGAAAAAAGGAGGGAAGCCGCACTTGGGGCGCGAATGAGGGCGTAATTAATCGCGATAGAGGAAGCAAAAGAAATTGTGCTCCCGGTTTTCTCTCGGGCCATCTCCGGGTGTAAACGCGCGTATGGAAAGAGAGAGAGTGAGAGAGGCAGATATTTTCCCCGCGGGACTCGACCCTCCCCCTTTTTCTTTCGCATGGAAATACTGCAAAGAACGTCATACAATATCATCACCCGGCTAATGCGTGAACCCGATTTCACGAGGATGCCGCCAACGAGAAAAGTATCCCAGCTCTGACTACCAACACGACCAATCACGAAAGGGACCTTCCTAGGGATTTATTTTTGCAACCGAGATCTCAACCCCCACCCCGACTCTACCTACCTACGTTTCATAAATTACTTAACGACGTGTGCTAATTACGCGGAAGCCGGGGAGATAAGAAAACAACGAGGGATTCAAGCATATTTTTATATCCGGGAATTTAGCGACGATTTTCTTTTTTTTTCTTGATTTTTTTTAACCTCTGGGGATTAAGGGTTCAACCCAAGGAAACATCGTTTCTTCGAAGTGAAAAATAAAAATCGACTCCCCGAGAATTTTTATGGTTTCACAAAAAATGGGTTTTTCGAAAATATTGGATTTTTTAAGGGGGGTATATTTTGTATTTTCTATTCAAGGAAATTGGAAAGTATTTTAATTTTTTTAATTGGCATTTTGGATAATATTCAGTTTTTAATTTCTCTGTTTGGAACATATTCAATCATTTTCTATTTCAAATGAGAAATAGCTAAAATTATCGTTTTTCTTCCTACTGCAAAAATTTTCCCTTCGTATTCATCGAGGTCCATTTTTTCGACCTTCTCATTACGGAGTCCAGTCCTAAGGCCTGTTATAATTGAGAATTCCATTGCAGCGAAAAAGTAAAGAAAAGGGGCAATTAAGTGCACGCGGTCACGGGGCAGCTGTCAATGATTCGTTCGAGAGATAAGCTAATTAAAATGTTTCGTTAACGTCGATGTTTCGACGGTGAGTCGTGGAATCGCATCGGCGTCTTATCGCGAGTTAATCACAGATGCCCGATTGATAAGAGCTCGATCAAAATAATTGAAATTTAATTGTAAATTTCTTACAAAATAAACTATATATAAAAATAAATAAATAAATAAAAAGAGTAAAACTTTTTGGAATAATAAATTGAAAATTTGTTACAAAAAAAATAGAAATGAAAAAAATGAATAAATAAATAAAAATAGGAAATCTTTCTAGGATTTTCACTGTTCGAAGTGGCAAAGCCTGAAGAGCGAGAAGCGTCCAAGACTCGCCACGGGGATTCAGTGATACAAACGCAAGACCAAGCGAGACCTTACGGCGAGCCGTTTTTTTTCCGTCGCGAAAAATACTCAACGATAGGAATTTTTTTATCCCGTTTTTTAAAATTAAACGTCACGATTCGTCGTTCGATTTTTTTATCGATTTTTTATCGTTATCTTAGTATTAAAAAAAATAGTTTTTTGTTTTTTTTGGTTTCTATTTTTATCCCAGGGGAATTATTTTTCAAATATCATATTTACATATATATATGTGTGCTTTTTTAAATACTGATCCTTCTCGCGGCTGGGAAACACAAGCTTCGTCTGGCAAAGGTCCGAGGTCGATAATTCGTCACGCTCGTGTATCACAGCTGTTCGCAGGGAGGAAATGGCCACAGCCACGAATATATACTTCTACAATTTCGATTACCATACAAATGCGAGTGTGGCCAATCAAAGCTATAAATAAAGCAGTACACTAGGGGTTTTCCAACCCTCGCTGTCAAGACAACGAAAAAAATCGAAATCACGAATAAGGAATTCAAATTGAACTCCATTGATGACTAAAAGATGAAAAAATGTTAGAAAATGTATTTCTTAACGCAAACGAAACTTTTGAAGCAAAAATTAATCAAAAAAAGAATTTTTAAAAGTGGTTTAACATCCTAAAAAACCAAGATAACACAAAGATGGCGTTGAAGAGAGAACGTTTGATAAAGAATGATTAAAAAAATGGATTTTTCAATGGCTAGTCAAATAAAAATTGGTAAATTCTGGTTGGGAATTCATTTTTTATTGTTTTTTTTTTGGTTTTTATTGTTTTCGAAGGAAACGATCGGATCTTTTCAGGCTGGGGCGTCTAATGAAATCGTTTCGTCCGATCTCGAAGTTTGAGGGCTCGCGAAAGAAGAGGCGCGACCGGACACGATGCCGCGTGTTCTATATAAGCGTTAAACTCGGCATCAGCTGACTTTAATTCCTACCGATGTTCCATCGTTTCATTCTACGATACGACAGATGGCCGGCGTTCCCGAAAGAGCCGTTGCTTCCCCATTAGAGGACGGCTCGGGCGGTTAGAACAGGTTGTTGCGCTCCACCTCAACCCGCCCCTCTTCTCCTCTTCTTCCCTTCCGTTTTTTATATTTCGCTCGAAAGCGAAGAGAAAGGCCGTTAAAAGCGAGCGAGGAGGAGGAGGAGGACTCGTAATTCGATGATAAATCATCGCAATGAAGGATATCCAACCGTACGTAACAACGAAAATTAGCCTTCGCTGATGTCCGACCATCGGAACTTCCGTTACTAACTCGAAATAGAGCAAACTCAAACGAAAAACAGATACGACATTTTTTTTTTTTTACGAAGTTTCGATGCAAAAAATGAAAATGGATTACCGGCTGGTCCATTTTCAAGACAAACAAGATTCAATGATGGAATAAAATAGATTTTTTAATGGATTTAATGATAAAAATAGATTTACTATATTATAGTTAAAATCATGACTAATAATAGAACTTTTTTCATTTTCTACGAACGATTTTTTTTTTTTTTTCATTGGCCATGTTCCATTAAAAATTCAAAAATATTTCTCGTCACGCCGAATCAATTTATTTTTCAGTTTCGAAAAAGAGAGACGAGGGGGTAAAAAAACCAGAGCAGTTTCAGTAGGGGTCGATCGGGACAAAAAAAAAGTAATAATTCCGAATTATGCCCGCATCAACCGAGGAGAATTGATGACCGGGAGCCCACTCCTTTTTTTTTTTATTTTTTCTTTCTTTACCATTTCGAGTCCCTTCGCGATAAAAATTCGTACGTGTGGAATTACCGAAGCCTGGGCCACCCTTCAGTTTTAACGCGCGCACGTACGCCTCGTGCCCGCTCGCGCCTCCGTACGAAATTCAATATCTTTGCAGTGGCTCGATTCGATACGCGACGCGTATTCCGTTTCATTTGTTCTTTCGTCTCGATCGATCAGCCTGCGAACGAAATTGCATTTTTCTTTTTTTTTCTTTTTTCGAGTGCCCAAATACCGAACGAAGGTCTCGTCGAATTCTTCCAGAATGAAAAATTGCAAAATCGTCAAAAAAACGCGTCGTCGGAAAAACGGCGAGGGGAGAGAGCGTAAAAATAGCGAAAAAAAAAGTTTTACAATGTTTGAAAATATTGAAGTCTGCAAAAAATATTTAAAAATATTAAAAAGTGAAGAAAAAAAAACATTAAAAAAAAGATGAATAATGCACAGAAGACGGAAAAGGAGAAAAGTTGGGCGGGCTCCGGCTTCAATAATTATTTAACCCAAACAAACCCAAACAAAGAGACGGTGAAGAAAAAAAATGTGAAAAAAAAAAACGTTTGTTGCAAGAGATAATACACAGGAGATGGAAAAAAAGAGAGGTGGGGTGGGGTAACGGCTTTAATAATTATTTTTACAACGTTTCCGAGTATATCGAGTAGTGGGCTGGTGAGAAAGACCGAGAGAGAGAGAGAGAGAGAGAGAAAAAGAGAGAAAGAGGGGGGAGGTCCTGTGGAAGGCGTCGCGGTCGGGCGCCTCGCAGCTGGCCCTGTGTGGGTCCCTTGAAGGGCAAAACTCGCGAGGGACTCGCTAGCGAAAGAGAGAGATGAAACGATCGGTGCCCAAGGGCTGTTTGGTTCACCGTACGGGTGTGCGCTATGACCGAGCCGATGCGAGGTTCCACGGGTACGCCTTTAGGGCACGCAGGATGCACGCCTTTTTCCCGTAAAACTGGCACGAACGAGGAGAACCCTGGTATTTATAATCACCGCTGTCCTCCTCCGTGACTCGTGGGTTCCGAACGTTCGTCAAGACCATTTTATTATTCCTTTCGACTCTCAAGTATATTTGTGGAATAGAAAAGAACTTGGCAAGAACTTTAGGAATCATGGAATCCGTTTTTGGGCTATTGGGTCGTCATAAAAGATCGTAAATGTTCCTAGACTTCGTTCCGATGATCCTAATTACCCGATACCATTCCGAAGACGCTTTTACAGATCGCTGTATTTTTTTGTAACAATCCGAAAGTCCCTACGAGCCAATGCTGCAAAAATCTGATTCCTGATTAACCTGACGACCTTCAAAAGGGCTTGGTAAAAACTTTAGGAATGACAAAATCCCATTTGGGGTATTGGGTTTATCATAAAAGTTCGTCAATATTCGAAACTTTGTTCCAATGATTCTAATCACCCAATACGATTCTGATATCACTTCTACAAATAGCTGTATTTATTGATAATCGTCAGAAAATTGCCAGAACCCAATAGAGCAAAAAGTATCCGTTCTCTAAATCCATCTACAGAGACGTTGATTCCTGATGACCCTGAGGACCTCTCGAAACTTCCAAAAGACATCGATGGCTGGAGAAACCGGTGTGAACGTTATCCTCCAGTATCCTGAGTCACGTGAATCAGTGTCCACGTGGGTTTTGCGGTGTTATTGTTTTGAATGTAAGGGCATTAGCCCGATGGTAGGATGGGAGGGTGGTACACAGGGTGAGCCCCCCCCCCCCCCCCCCCACCTCTTCTTCCCTTCAGAGTTCGTCCCGCACCATCCGGGCTTTTCTCTCTTTCTCTCTCTGACTTTCTCTCCTTCTCCGAGTCTCGATACACCGAATCCTCCGGAATGCCTGATATACCACACTCCGGAATCCAGCCATCGACGAAAAGGGTATAACACGAGCTATCCCGGTCCCACCCAAAAACACGGTCTTGTACAATATGGATACTCGTGTATTAGGTATTCTATATACGTGTGTATCGATGTGTTACATAACGGGAGAAAATCACGAGAAGCCCCAACGGAGTCAACCACGTTGGTGGGTTGTCGTCTCGTTGGGGTCTCGGGTTTTTGGCCATTTGATATCTTAATACGATAGGGGTGGAAGGATACCCGCCCCTGTATTTTACTCGACACCCCGACACCCGAAACAACCGAAGAGGTCAGACTGTACGAGGTAGGTCAGTTTTCCCAACATCCACCTACGGATTCATCCTTACGTACGAATCTTACAGCTTTTACTTTTTTTCAATTGCGTCAATATTTTTTTTTTTTTTTTTTTACTAACCCAAACAAACCTAAACGAAGTCTTGACGGATGGAGTTTCTCGTAAAATCCGCTTACGAAACAATTCCAACCTCCAAATGTTTCAGCTTCGAATTTTTGTCAGTTTCTCTCTCTTTTCTTTTAAACTGACCCAAACAAACCCAAACGAATTTAGGATTCGTGTCGAAGGGCAAAGTATCAATGTCACGTGGCAAGTCTTCGAAGACGTGAAATTATTAATTAAGCTTCCCTCTTCTTCTTTTCCTTTCATTACACGTTCGCGCGTTTCGTGAAATGGAATTCCTCGAGGAAAGGGCCCGTGGCCTTTTTCTCGATTCTCAAACAACCGATTGACTCCCCCGACAAAAAAAAAGGGGAGAAAGCTGAGAGACGAAGGGCCCCATTCTCATCACCCCAATTCTTTGGTGGCTCGTGCCACCAGTCTATAAGGCTAAAAGGAGAATCAACCAGGAGGTGGGAAGGGGAGAGACAGAGATGAAAGCAAGATGCTGAGGGCCCTCTCTTCCGGCGTTTCTTTCTATCTTTCTTCGTCCCTTCAACGTGTTACCTCAAGGCCACTTTTTTTTTTCGTCCCGCTTCTCTCTTCTGATCCCTCGTGATTCTCTCAATACGTAAGTATAACGTTCCGGTCACCCACACCCCCGAAAGAAAAAAATGTAGAATAAAAAACAAGGGGGGCTACAACCCCCTCCATTTTTCTTGGCACACGCCGACGTCCCCAGGGGCTACTCTTTTTTGCAGCCGAAAGGAAAAAAGCTTGGCTACCGTCTCTGTTTTAAGAAAGAGGGAACCAGTTAAGCAGGGGAGGGGTAATGATTTTTCAATCCTTTTTTGGATTTGGTTAATTTTTTTGTTTATTTTTCTGTAGCGATAATTATTTTTACTAAGTTTTTACTATTTTTTTAAATCCTTTTTTGGACTCTGTTAATTTTGTTGTGTTCTTTTTCTCTAGAGATAATTATTTATTAAGGGATTAAAAAAAATGAAAAATGTCTCCACGCCATTATTGGATTGGAAAACTGCCGGATGATTCAGAGGTTCGGTTGTACTCGAGAGTTGATTTTTCAAACCTCGATTTCTGCGTACGATGATAAAACTACACAATAGAATTAATTATGAATATAAAGTATATTCCGAGAGTTCCAACTGGAAATCTATGGAGATTAATCAACGTTGTCGTTCACGAGGTAACTGGTTTCCAAGCGTATTTATTCTCGTAATGAGTTTCAGCCATCTTGAAATAGGTTTCCTCATCGTTTTCTACTCGATCTCGGGAGTCATCGATGATTTTCGTGGAAGAGAATGAAACGTGAGTGAAAAAGGATCCGAAGCTATTAGGGGTAAGATGGATTCGAGACAGATGGCCGGGCGGGTGGTAATTTTGGAAAACGGGATGGCAGTTGTGCATCAATCTTCCTAATACTCTGAGAAAAAAAAAGTATTTGGGTTTGTTTGGGTTCGATAGTCTTTTCGACGTTTCTCCAGAAGTTAATAATTGGATGATCCAATTTTTGGGGTTTCGTTTTGGGTCAGAAGCAAGGTCAAGATTTTGTTCATCAGGAAGTCTCCGGCAACCCCAATTTCCTAGAGAACTGCCGTTTCATCCAGCCAAGTCTCGAAGAATGGTATAGTTGATAAAATGTCCGTTGCGGGTATAGATCGCTGGGAAACTTGGTCCGCTATAAGTATAGCTCCCATTGTACCCGACTGACACATAATCTTCCGGGTCTTAGTCTCGACGTCGCCGTACGACCTATACCTATAGAAAATTCAATACGACCAACTGTTGCTTACCGTTGGACAGGAGAGTGCGAAATACTCGCTCCAGGGTCAACCCAAACAAGGAAAAACAACCTTTCGGTGTCAAGGGAGAGACATCAATGAGGTCTGACATTGGACGTTATTTGTTTGGGTCCAGGACCGATTCCAGGTGAATTCCAAGGAACTGGTAGAGTTTTAAAAAGATCAACGTTTATTCTGGGTTGATCCAATGAGAAATCCAATGATCCAGGCATCAGCCATTGACCGTTGGATAACGGCTGGATCATTGCGCGCCATCGGATCGGATAAGAATCGACTTTGGTCCTTGAAAACTTGTCCAATGTCCAGTACCTCGTCTGATTCATCGCCGATCCAATTCCACGTTCTTCCGAGTCGAAATTCTTGATCCAGAGTGACGAAAAAACAAAAAAAATGGTGGTGTCCGGGAGTCCGAACGTCACACGATTCGTCCAACCCCCGGTACGATCGTCTATACGTTGTATACTCGTCTATACGAGTGGTTCAACGCTAACTGTCTACTTCCTAACTTAATCCGTAACTTCCGACGCCCGTCTGACATCCTTTTTTATTTTCATTGGATGTGACGCTCTCTCCACTACGCGGTTGGCAGAGTCTCATCAACCACGGTTGTGTACGGTTTCGTTCGCTTCGTCGAGGGCGCTCGTTCCCAGGATTTTTCTATCCGCGATCAAGAGAGATCGCTTCGAATGGACCAGATCCTGAGCGTGTGCGAGTGTACCGCGCGCATCAAACTCGTCAGTACACCGACTAATCAATTTATCGTCGTTGACGGCTGAACGATGTTGCTCCAAACAGAGAGAGAGAGAGAGAGAGAGAGAGAACAAATTGGTTGGGCCCAACGGAGGCATCACACGACTTATAGCCCATCATATTGGCTCCCAAGAGAGAAAGAGAGAAAGAGTGAGAGGGAGCTTGCAAGCTTGAGTGCGGCTTCCGTCGTTCGCGTTACAGGTTCATAAAACCTGTTAACTGCTGATTATATGCGTCCAGGGTGCTGCCCCCGGGCCCCTCCTCATCAACTTTTTTTTCCCACCGAAGAATTCAACAACGATCTGAAGAATTTCCTTTTTTTCGGCTGTTTTCGATACTAACGCGAATCATGAGACCTTTGGGTTTGTTTGGATTTGAGATTTTCTTATTTTTCCTGTCATTTTGGATTCGAACTCGAATCGTCGTCAATCGTTTGGGTTTTCTCGACGACCTTTTCTTTTTTTTTTTTTATATATAAAATATCAAAAACGAAGAATTTGAAAAGAATTTTTTCTCGCCTTAATTATGGCACATAACGGACATACTCCGAACGGGGTGGAAAATTGAACGCGCACGTTGCACCGTCTCCCTCCCTCGTTTCTCGTTCCCCATTCGTCTCTTTCTCTCTTTAAAGCCTCCCCCAAACCCCTCCCCTCTTCCCTATCTCCGGGAACCTCATTCGCGTTCGGTTTATGAAGAAATTCTTGAGGAGTCCACTTCGTCCTCAAGAATCCCGAGGATTTTAATTAAACCCGCGGTACCATCGGCAATTTCAGCTGCGTACTCTTTCGAGCGCTACAATATACGGAATTATGCGTGTATTCGAAGGGCGAAAAACGTACCGTCAACTTTTGAACCTCGTTATTGTGAACAAAAAATTCGAAAAGAATTCAACGAGAATTTCGTAATCAGCGAGAGTCGGGGTATCATCGATCCAACACCGAGAACTGGTCGAATCGAAGTTTTAACGAATTACGAAAGGGGAAATTGATTTTTATCCTTTTCTCGTTCGGGAAACTTGATTTTTTGTTTTTTTCAAATTAATTAATCGATTGATCGATAGCCACCGATTTTTTTATCGATTTTTACGGATGAAAAAACTCACGTAGGATTTTCAACGTTGAAACGAAATTTTTTCTCGAGATATAAAATGACGATGGCAACATGAGGGTAGCTTAAGATTTTTTATTGAACATGGGGATCGGGGAGGGGGAGGGACTTGGTCTGAATTTACCGGATCCCACGACACCGATTTCGAACGCCCGCATGCACGATTATTAAATAACTTTCCAGACCGGAAAACTCGTTTTCTCTCGCCTCGGGACGGTATCGATGAACCAACGAGAAAAATAAGAAGAAGAAGAAGAAGAAGAAGAAGCAAAATCGAATTCCAGGATTTTCAATTCCTCGGACGTAAAAGTCCTAGAGATGATACGATAGAGGAACCCAAGTAAACCCAAACAAACCCAAACAAATTCGTCTAAAATTCCCAAAGAAAAAAAAACAGGAAAAAATTGAAAAATAAATTTCGAAGGGTTCGATGTATAATCGAATAATCGAAGGTGCTTGAATTGAAACGGAGTCTCGATATACCAGTCGAAACAGCATAGGATGAAGAGTGGAAAGAGGAGAAACGAGAATATGAACGTGTCGGAAAGCTCATGCCGCAAAGCTCGTAATGTATGTCTGTAGGTTAATGCAATTCGCTCGGATCTCATTGTGAGAATAGTACGGCGGTGAATTGATTGATTGGCTCCTCTTTCGTGCGAGCTCGAATGGAGCTCCGAGTGAGAGAGCGAGGAGACGAAAGAGGAGACCAAATAATCTGTAATACTCGGTGTAATACGCCTCGACACACGCGCCTCGAGTTCGAATCCAAACCTTTTTTTTTTATCGCGCATGCGCGATACGTTTACGTGTCGCGCATGCGCAAACCACACATAGAAACTATCCGACGATACACGAACGAAAATTGTCTAATCGCGTCACCCTATGTATCATCCTACTCGACCCTGACATTAAATTGTCATACCGGAAGCGTTTATCAGGAAATTATTCGCCGCGTCGCACTCCGAGGAAAAGTAACCAAATTTTGTTTCTTTTTTATTTATTTTTTTTTTTTTTTTCGGTCACCAAGTTCACGTCACACTCGACAAAAGTCAAAAAGTTTATCGGGCGAACTTTCGGACGGTCCAGATACCCGAGAAACGTTCAGTGATAAGAATTTATTTATTTTTTTCATTTTGTTTTCGTTTTTTTTTCGTGAAATTGAGTTGGGAAGTCGAAAAAGATGGGAGAAACTGTTGATCGTAGTTTTTAAGAAGGTTAATTTTTTTTTTTATTTCGAGCCTGTGTTATTTTTTTTTCTTTGATAAATATTGCATATATTGAATTTAATAACGACTAAAAAATGAATAAAAACTAATAAAAAATAAAGAATAAAAGATAAGTAATAAAAAACAAATAATAAAAAATACAAAATAATTAATAAATTTAAAAATCTTCGAGCTCGATTCGAGAATTCGTAAAGGGGATAAAGGGAACGAAAAAAAAAATAGCAAACGACTATCGTCTAAAAATCGAGGGCGAGTGTTTTCGGTGCGATCCGTCAATCCTCATTTTTCCGGGGTATCCGGACGGTGTTGGGAGCGATTCCCATCGTCAGTTCCCGACGTCAGTGCGAAATTGAGAGGCGCAGTGAAACTCACGAAAAAGACGACAGATGTTCGCTCGTCTACTCTCTCTCTCTCTCTCTCTTCTCATGATGGAAAAACCGGTCGCCTCTGTTGATATAGCCGGGGACGTGAATTCCTATAAAAATATCTGTCATTGTCACGAGACGTTTGCGCGAGACGAGAAGCGGAGATGAGCGAGCTCGTTCAACGGCTTCGGGCGAGTGATGCGAATTTTATTCTCCCCTTCCCGTTCCCCTCTTTCCCGGGCTTCCAAGGGGGAGAGGGGCGATGAGAAAGTTCGATCGGATGAAAAATTACGAATCACGATCAAAGAGCAATCAAGCCTGTCCTTTCCATCCCGAGACGTCACGGATTTCTCAAATGAAATAAAAAGAAACAGAAACGGCTCTAACGATATAGTAATAAAGTTTCATCAAAACGAGTGAAAAAGAAAAGGAGGGAAGTAGAATAAATAAAACTTTATTTCTGATAAGCAATTTTATGATAATCGTGAAAAATTACGAGTCGAATGATTGGTCATTCCATACGAGGGATTTTACGAAATTCCCATCGGTTTTGGAAATTGTTTTGACTTGTTTCAGCGTTTCTGGGTTTGTTCAAGCCTTTTTCGATTTTTTAAAGATTTTTTTAGATTTGTTTTCGCATTTAAAAATTTTTCCAAACCTTTTTGAGTTTGGTTGGGTCTTCCTGGATTTATTTGGGACCATTTTGAATTTTGTCAGGCCTTTTTGGGTGTGTTTCTTGTTTTAATACCCATTTTCTAAATTTTCCAAAAACATCCAAAAAAGAACAAAACCAGATTCGTACCGAGAAGAGTCGAATAACAATCGTGGGGTTCGAGGTCGTTATCGAGGACGAGTGTTACACCAGTGACGAGGTAAAAATTCATTTGTACGTGCGTAGTCGTTTCTGCAAGAGCATCGGACGAAGGACGCGTTTAATGGGTTTACGCGTTACAAAGGGTAGTTTAGCACGGTTGGAGGATCCACGAGTCATCGATTCCACCCGAGAGAGGTGAAAGAGCGAAAGCGCGACTCGTCCCACGGGACGTGAAAAAGAAGAAGGGGAGGGGGGATGGGCAACGACAAAAAAAAAGAGAGACAGAGAGAAAAAAAGAAAAAAAAAAGAAAAAAAAAGAAATGTTCAGGTATATAACTCAAACCCGAGTGAAAAAAGGGAAGGGAGAAGAGGATCGACGTTTTTCGTAGCCGAAACCCCGAAGGCCCAGGTCAGAAAGATAATAATTGCGAACAGCTGCAACCGAGGGGGGGGGGGGGGGGGCTCCCCTTAAGGATTCATCTCTGAATACGATTCTCCGAGTTTATCCTCTTCTACCTCAACACGCTAAACCGTACAAAATTCGAACGACTCTTACGAGACCGGACCTCCATCTCCGTGATGAAACAAAAATTAATTATCCATATTCCCAGCCCGAACGTATAAACGTATACGTAAATGCACTCACCAAAACCCCACCCAACAACCCAAACGAACCCAAACCTTCCTTCTTTCTTTCGACTTTGAAACGACTCCGTTAACTTTATCGCCCTTGGATTCTTTTCCTATTCATTTTTTTCTTTTGTACCACCGAACACTATTTTTTACTCGTTTTATTAATTTTTATTATTTTTTATATGTTACGTTTAATATTAAAAATTATTATTATTATTATTATTATTATTATTGTTGTTAGGTATATTTATATTAATTGGATTATTGTTTTATAATAATAATTAATTTTATGCTGTTTTTTAAAATACATTTTTTAAATGATTATAAATTTTGGAAAAACGAGAATTATAAAAAAATGTGGAATTAATTTGGGCCATTAGATGGTGGGAGAAAAGTCGAGAGAGAACGATCGAACCCAAACACAACCGGAGGAAAATTTGATTATGAAAACGATCACGATACGATCAGAGGGGAGAAAAAAAATGACAGAAATATGTTTTCGTCGGTATTCGTTCGCTCGAAAGATCGGGAAGGGATGAAGCGAACGAATTCTGTTTTTTTCTCTGTCTCTCTCTCTTTTCGACAGCAGCTGTCGTCGTGTGTGAGCAAAAGCACGTTTGATTCGAGACTTGTTCTCTCGGTAACATTTTTCGTTCGCCTCCTACCGTCTCTCTACATATTTCACGGTCGTCCCGTAAAAGGAAATGGATTTCCTCTACACGTGGTCCTCGTTTGGTTAAGAGCCGGGATTCGGAGAGATCTAGGCTCGCTCGTGAACGTGGACCAGTCCGAACATCTGTCCGAAACCCTCGTTTCTTCTCTTCGAATGCAACCTCCAACGATCGAATCGCTATTTTTAGTCAGCCTTTTTTCCTTCCCTTTTTTATCAACAAATTCGTCGGATAACATTTCCCAGAAAAAAAAAAAAAAAGAGTAAACCAAACAAACCTAAATTTCCCAGGAAAAAGTTGAACCCAAGCGAACCCAAACAAATTCATCTAAAACATTCCAAAACAAGTAGTAACCCCAGCAAACCCAAACAACCCCAAACAAACTAGTCCAAAATTTCCAAAAAACTGAAATCTTAAAAAAAAACAAAACGAATAGGGAGTTCGGTGTAGCTTCGAATCATTGAAAAAGTACTGATTCGAACTCAGCCTCGGTCCATACACGAATTTTCCACTGGGGAGCCAAGATAATCGGATTAATCGTGATCGAAAGCTGCCATCTGCCAGATAAAGAGGGAGAAAGGGAGAAAGAGAGAGAAACGGTGTAACATTGCTGCAGTAAAAATATTGCGATCCCTGATGTATCATAGGTCCCCAAATCCTGACTGCTGATGTTCAGCCTCGAACAATCCCAAACGACAAACCCAATAACGAGAGATGCCTGGAAGAGGAGATGGAGCCATAAATTCCACAAATCTAAAATCGTCATCCATGATGAATCGTCCAAGTCTCCCAGACAGAGAAAGAGAAAGAGAAAGAGAAAGAGAAAGAAAGAGAGAGAGAGATTTCGTACAATGAGACGCATTAGCCATGGGAACCCCCATAGGGTTTGCGTTGCCGATTTATTGTCGAGGCATCTATATATATAGTATTCGCTGTATCTAATTTACTACACTTTTTCTCCCGTACAACGAGCGCAACGGTACATAGCGCGTCGTAGTACATAAGAAACGATCGTCCGGATACATATAAATGGCAGAGTTGCACAGTCGCCATAATACGAGCGCCCGAAAAAAAAAGGAGCGTCGAATGGTTAAACCGTGGCAACTGTGCAAACAAAATGGCTGACAGCTTCCGGTTTTGGGTCAGCAGGAGCAGAAGGAGCGGCAGCTGCGGGGATCTAGTTTCTCTAGGGCCTCGATCTCTTCCATCCAGCATCAAGTCGTACGAGCCTCGAGCAATACGAAACCGAGAAGCAAACGAGAATCTTCGAAAATTCGAACTTCGAGTGGTGTCGGAGTGACCAGCCGGAACTGGATTCCGAAATTCTTTTGGTAACTTCTGGTTTTGGTTTTTTGGGTATTTTCGAATATGAATGTTTTCATCGTGGCTGGTATTTTCGAAAGTAAAACCGAGATGACGGAAACCTTCTTTTTTTTCCGTCTGTTTTCGTTCTCTCTGAAGTTTAATTGGTCCGAGAAGCTTCGAAAACCCAAACAAACCCAAACAAACCTTTCTTTCCACCCTCCTTTTCGTCATTTTACCTTCTCTCTCCCGAGTTTAATTGGTCCGAGAGGCTTCATCTATCTTCATGTAAATGAGGGTAATTAGCGTGGAACATAAATCAAGGTAGCGAGGCTGCGATCGATCAGGAACGACGTTCGGGAGGAGCGGAATCAAGAGAGACGGGGATAGAAACAGAAGGAAGGGGGAGGTGAGGAGAAGAGGCAATCGGAGCTGGGGCTGACAGGGGTGAAGTTGACGCGTATGGCACCGCGAGAGCGGTTAGGAAAAGAGGGGGGGGGGGGGAGGAGTCCGAGGGATCTTGCGACAATGTTTGGCGATCCCCACCAGGAGAGACCGAGAGATCCGTAGAAACGAGAATGCCGAGTCCCACTCCTGTCGTATGACCGGGGGTTGATTTTCCCGTCGGAATAAAACTAATGGCCGTTCGTAATTTGGATTAGTAACGGGGGCCGTGTGACGCAGAGGCGATCGGCTGGCGTTTTCTGCTTTAGTTCGCGCCCATTAGAATTAGAATAACACGCCGTAAGAATTGCCCGTAGCCATTACCGAGGAATCATTGTTGTCCCCGAACGATATTCCTCCCTCAATACCAAACAAACTCTCGATCTCTTTTTCCATGATAAAATATCACCTGATTTTCAATTTTCCTTAAATTACTATCAATAACAATAACGATATTAATTTTCTTGAATTAGTATTAATAATAATAATAATTGTTCATTGTCCAGAATAATTGACAACGAGAACGTCCAGTCAAAAATGACGAACGAATGATAACGCGACGATACGAGAGCGGAGTGTTCTCCGTCCGCGACACGCAGATTGGCTCCGTACCGACCAGATTCGTTTTTATGACGTCATAATGAACCGGCAATCAGAAGCATTGTCGGCATAATTCCCGTCGCGTTGTTCTCGCACTCGAATCCAACCGCGAGCGCTCTTCTCTCCGAGCCTTTCCGCGGGATTATTGTTTCGTTGAAACTAGACTAGTAATAATAATAATAATACTAGATAAATAATGACAATAATAACAATAATAACAATTGTAACAATAAATTAATCACGAGTACAATGACACGTCCTGTATATTCTCGTTCTTATTATTATTATCGTTATTATTGGGGGTTAAAACGGGCGAACTCTGAGCGGTCACCGCTCCGTGTAGCGAGAACCCGTCGAAGCGGACGAGGAAGGGTGAGTTTTCGAGTCTCGAATGATTAATCGGACCCGTTGGTCGAACGCGCCCGACGGAACAAATTCTCGATGCGTTCGGTCGGCAGCCGACAATACGCCGGGGATGCGCGTATCGACTGCTCGAGTCTCCGAACAATAAACCGGGAACAATGCGAACAGCGCAGAGACGACACTCGAGTCTTATACGGTTGTGCCGTTTCTCGCTGACAATAAAAAGGGAGTACGAAAATAAAAAAAAGAAAAATTAAAAAAAGAAAAAAAAAAAGAAAAGAAAACGGTAAAACGAGACGGCATTCTTTCGATCCCTCATGGGAGACGAGCGGCAAATTCGCGAATCTGCGATCGCGTGACCCCTCGGAATTTTCATCGGCTTAAAAACCTGGTCCGTTCACGATTACCGAGGAGGGGGATGATAAAAAAGGGCCGTCGAGGTTACTCGTTTAAATTTAGTATTTCGTCTTTAACCGCCGATTGTACGAAACCCAAACAAACCCAAACCGATCGGCCCGTCGATTTTTTCGTTTTTCGAAAGCCCGATCGTCACAACGCAGGAGAAACGATCCTTCGAGGCGTTTTGAGAGGAGACAAAGCTCGCCGATTATTCGCGAGTCGATAAAACGGACGATCGGCGCATGCGCGGCAAAAAATCGGGGCGCCGATCGGCAAACGTCGGGGTGACTATCCCAGAGCGCGAGTACGCGATGTTCGACGATGAAACGTAAAAGTGAGAGCGAGGCGCTTAATCGCGAATGTATGTAGGACAGAGCGCAGGGGAGCAGCTGTCGGACAGCTGTGAGGCCCTTTACTTTTTACCCGGTCTCTTTCTTTCTTTTTCTCTCTCTTTCTCTCTCTTTCGTCCTACGTACGACTCATCCCGCGAGTCCGTTTACGCGTGCACCCTGGACGCGTGCATCCAGGTATATCGCGACCGACCGACCGAGGAAAACGAATGAAAAGATAACCGAGCGAGATAGCCGACCGAGCGCCACGAACGGCGTTATAAACTTTTAATAGACCTGCCGTTTACCGAATTCGCCGACACGAGCCACGAGCCAGAACGAATTTTCGAAAATTTAAAAACAAATTCTTATCAAAGATAGACGTAAACGGTTGGAACGGTAGAATCGACGGGACTGGATTCTGAACATCGTAAAATGGTCTTATACCAATCCAAAACGAGATCGTTTGGAAGGTCCAATAAACCCGAAGAAACCCAAACATTCTAAAACGAATTTTATTTTTTTTTTCCTTTTCCTCTAATGACAGGTGTCGGCCCGCCTTCAACATCTATAAATTTAGTCCGAAACGAATTTTTTTTTTGCTGTTTTTCTTGGATGTAAATGCCAATATCTTGGAATATAAATTGTAAGAATGTTTAATACCGTGAGAGAAAAAAAATACACACACACAACGCTCTCTCTCTCTCTCTCTCTCTCTCTTTCTCTGTTTCTCTCTCGGCGCGTAATATCTCGAGTAAAAAGGTCTCGCGATAGAACCCGTACGCACGTACGCGTGAACCCTAGTGAGTCAGCCTCGTGTCGAGCCGAGCCGACGGAACGAGATCTCCGGCACGCACGCACTCCAAAACCCAAACATACGCGCGCGCGCGGTCACCCTTCCACACACTTACGCGAGCGAGAGAGACAGAGAGAGAGAACGAGAGTTTCGTGCTGCACCTCGAAAATCGATAGGGCGAATCTAGCCGGATTATATTCTTACGAGGCTTCTCTGCGATCCTCGTAATCCCCCCCCTCCCTCGCCGTCACCCTCCTCGCCGCCTTCCTTCTTCCCTCCAACGGCAACCGCGACGGCAGTTTGGAACTTTTGCGAAGCGCTGTAGACACGCACCAACACGCACCCGCGTCTGTCCAAAGTTTGGTTTAAAATATCTGGGTATTTTTTGGTTCGTTGAAAAATATGTTGTTTCTTTATTAATGTGTATTTTTCACCCTTAAAAATAATCGTTTTTAAGTATAGCAGAGTTTTGGTATGAAATCGAGTACTTTTTTTGAATTTTGAATTTTAGAACTTTGGAATGGATTCTGGAATTTTGAGTTTTAGAGTTGGTTTTACGATTTTAGAACGTATTTTTTTTTTATTTTAGTTATTATTATATTATTATTAATTTTAGGTTTTTGAAATTCCCAGATTTTTAATTCCAGAATAAACATTATAAATGAATTATTATTATTCAATTACGCATAGCAATGAGGATTTTTTTTCCATGTTTAATTACTTACTTATAACAATATTAATAAATGTAAAAATAAAACATATAATAATTATTGTTCTCCTGAAATAAAAATTTCGAAAAGTTAGGAAAAAAAAACTACAAAAAATAGAAGAAATGCAATTGCAAAGAAGACGAAACAATTCGGGTGGCTAAATGTTTGAGTTATTAGCGAGGTGTACGTGCACGTAGAGAACAGTGTGGATCGATACGCGGTTATGGATTTGAATAATCGTCATTTATATTTAACACGCGCGCGTACGCGCGACGGTTAAGAGGTTGTACCGCTGTCGGTTCCGAAGCGAGACGCCGGCTCGGTTGATCGTACAGCGGTGCATTTTACATTTTTCAGTGGTAATTGCACGCTCGAGGAACGGGTCGCGACTGTACATTGTCATTAAATGCACGTGAGCAAATACGCACGTGCACCACCCATCGGGCATCAGAAACGGCCGTCACCCTAATCCCGATGTGCAAGCCCGTCCGAGAAAAACCAAGACCGATGACGATGAAGAAAAGAAAAAAAAAAAAAGAAAAAAAAAATGTTTCGATCCCTTTTCGAACGAAGTTTGCATGTGTTCTGGAAAAGACCCTTGTCCTTGATTCCGCGAATCGTAGTGATGTGTATGTATGTATATAAATATACATTTATGTACGGGGTTGAAGCCACCCTTCGCCCTGCCAATGACTCGAAAGCTTTCCATCTGTTTTGTGATAAAGAATTCCCAATATCGTCAGCAACGTCGACGTTACGGCGCGGCAAAACCTGTGTCTCGAGGAATCATCGATACCGCGTCTTTTTTTTTTTCTTTTTTTTATTTTGGTTTGCTTAAATTCTTTTATATTTTTGGTTCGAATTGAGGTTTGGGAAAATCGAATCTTTATAGAATTGAATTTTGATTGAATTGAATTTTGATCGAATTGAATTTTGGTCGAATTGAATTTCCACAGGAATGAATTTATATCGAATTGCACTTGGATGGAATTGAATTTTAATTGAATTGAATTTGGATGGAATTGAATTTTCCAGAACAATATTGAAGTTTTTTGGTTTAAAGGAGAGCGAGAAAAAAAATGTCTCTCCGGTTAGAAATCTACGAGACTGTTAAGAGCCACGTCACGGTTTGTGTGTACAGGTAATATCGCCTTATCACTATCAGGCCGTCTTAGCGAGATAGTCCTGTGTCGACAGAACCGCCGGATAAGTATTTCGCTCCGAAGCGAAGCGTTTACTCGCGGTGAAGCGTCCCACGTATCCGGAACGATAAATTTGTGAAATTTGAAGCAAAAAAAAAGCCAAATAAAAATAGAAAGTAAATTCTCTCACCCCGAGTTACGAAAAAGGGTCGTGAGTGGGGTCGATTATTTATGTTTTAAATTCGGAGGTCCCCCGCGACCCTCCTCATCGTAAAACCGAGTAAAAGGGAGGAAAAACAGTGTCCACTCATTGAGGGGAAGAAAAATATATAAATATATGTGTATACATATATAAATATATATACAGCGTGGATATATTTCGTGTTTTTAGAAGTTTTTTGGGATTTTTTCGGGGAAATTTTGAGTTTTCGGGGAAACTAATGGCAGATTCGTGTTCAGGGGATCAAATTACATCGTAAAGGACCTATTAAAAAAATATTAAAAATCAAAAATTTTTTTCGATTTTTAGGCAAATTACATTTTTTCACTCAAACGTCGATAACTTTTTTTCCTTTGGGGTTTGGCGCTCCACTTTGCGCTTGATCTCTTCGTTATGATTTTCTCTTCAAAATGCTTTTTTAATCATTAAGATCCGATGGTTTTTCGATTTTTGGCAGAATTTCAAAGTCGGACCATCGATTTTTGCAAATTTTTCCATACATACCCCTTT
>JAPYZI010003015.1:0-19899 GCA_030523105.1 Ophioninae sp. A BG-2022a | reverse complement strand
TCGAAAAATTTTTTTTTTCGTTTTTTAAGCCTTTAAAGCGTATATTTGATCGGAAATTTTCCGCTGATTACGAATATGCCCGAGTTTTTGCCGAAAATGCAAAATTAATCTGGGAAAATGCAAAAAACCTGGCTAGAATATTTTTTGGACACTTTTCCCTGCTGCAGCTTACAGTAGCTATCGTAGCGACGGTGGTTACGAGTTCGCGCAGTGAACAAGTGACAAGTGACAAGTAAAAAAATATATTTTTACTTCGGAAGGATGCAAACGCAGTCGGTAAAAACGCAGAATGCGAGCCCTGCGCCACCAGTGTGAAAACCGTTGAACTGTATTTTCTTGACGGTCGATAAGATTTTGAGCTCTGGTGGTACATTTTTGTCATATTCATGTGAACATTTTCGAAAACCGATTTCTTCGCAACGTCTTCATAAACATAGATTAAACAAATCTCAAAATGTGTATTTGTCACCGCTTCAGAAGCTTATGCTCGGAAAATTTATGAAAGTGCAATACGATGGATCGTAGCTCGCAAGTTCTCCCATGGTAACCACAATCTGCACAATTTTTATCAAAATTTCGGTAAATGCCGAGCGTGTTCCTCTTAGAGCAAGAGTTTTGCATATACACAATAAATTTCATTCCAATCGGTTGAATAGTATGGGATAAATCAGATTTTAAAATTTCGAGGTGGCTAGGAACGTGTTCGTCATTCCCTTAAAAAAACAAGCACGAAGAAAGTTTACATTTTTTGTGCATTTAAATGCAGTAAAAAAATCAACTTTTTCTTTCTTTGTGCAACCGCTGGTTCGATGTAAAACAATGAAATTTGATCAAATTTTCATCGTTCGAATACAATAGAAATCAAATATCGGAATAAAAATAAAAACCCATTATTATTTATCTCGAACGAGAAAAATGTTTTTTGCCAATTCCAAAATCGGCAATAATTTGATTTTGGAAACGATGGAAATCGTGCAGACGCCAATATTTCGTAGAACTTTGTATTAACTTTGTCATACTGAGTTTTTTTTTTAGTTTTTTTTCCTTATTGTTTTTTTTTTCGAGCACAGCGTACAAAATGCATTGTTTTTTCAGGATACGCGATGGGTGGTGAGAAAAGACTTGATTCTCAGCGGATCGCACAGCGGATCCACCATGAACGTATCGGTGTTGTTTTATCCAGTAAAAAGTGTTCAACAATTAATAACGAGTCGTCGAAATAGCGTTGCACCAACGACGAACGATGACGAGCCAAAAATCAAGAGAAACAGCCTTCCTTGGATGCAGCAAGCGGTAAATTAAAAGCATTTCAATTATTTCCAATTCAATTATTTTCCGATATCTGAAAATATTCTATTCTCTGGTTTCTCGGATTAAAAAATTCGAATTCAATCTTTTTCCAAATATTCTTTCATTTCTTTAATATCTTTATGAACTCTTTTCTACTATTTCATATTCGTTAATTTTACTTTCAATATCATCTCTTTTCATTTTGTTATTTTCCAAATATTCAAGTTTATAATGATTTTCGAATGTAATGTAACGTTTAGTGGACTTTACAGAAATTACTGTTGACACATCGGGACAACGATCCAACGTCTTCGGACATATCGACTCTTCTATCGACCGGAAGTGGACTAATGGAAGTGACCGTTTTGCGAGCGAAGGATCTCGTCGCGAAGGATCTCAACGGATTCAGCGATCCCTTTTGCGAGCTAAAATTGAACAACGAAACAAAGTACAAGAGTAGCATAAAAAAAAAGACTCTCAATCCGTGTTGGGATGAAAGTTCAATTATGGGATTGCCCAGACTCGGGGAAACATTGGACGTCGTAAGCAAAGAATCTATTTTACCCTTTTTTACACTGATTCACGATCATTCTTGATTATCTTTCATCCACTAGAATTTCAACGAATAATTTCGTGATATTTGTACGACGCAAAATTGCGTTCGCGTCGAGGAAAAAAAGAAATTACGAGAAATCAAGAATCGTTTGGGATGAAAAAAAATGTTTGGTGTTTCAGCTGTGTTTATTAAGGGTTCATTTTTTATCAGGTATTGTGGGATCACGACACTTTCGGTATGAAAGATTATCTCGGGAAAGTGTCATTGACCCTGGACGACATAAGAAAACATTCGTGCAACGATCAGTCCCATTGGTTCACTTTAAAGGGAACCAAATCGGGATCTGTCGAGCTCAAAGTCAAAATACTGTCCGAAGAATGCGAGGTGACGTACCTGATGAGTTTCTCTTTTACGGTTGAACGCGATGAAAAATTTTATCGTTTTACAATTGTCCATTGGCTCCGCGCGCAATAATAGCAGACAGAGCGTTGACAATTGCAAGAGATTGTACGAATAAACGTATTTCTTATTTTTTTTTATTGATGAATTAAGAGTACGTACGCGGCGAGTAACATGAGCGAGACGTCTTCACAACCACCGCTAGAATCAGAAATTGGATCCGGTCTTATACGCAGACCTTCAATGGAGAAATCGAAAATGCGAATTCACTTAGAACCGGTAATACCTCCACCACCACCACCGCGGACTGTAACATTGCTTAAGCCAACGACGATCAGCAACTCAGGTAAAATGGCGTCGCTACAAAATTGATATTCCATTTTTCTAATCAGTTGACTTTTTCGATGTATTTTTATGCCCTTTTTTATGTTCGAAAGTTCGATATTTAACCTCGAAGTTTTAACTTCATAATTTTATTAAAAAAGGCACTTTCTAATGGTTTTGGTAAAGTCGTAATTTTAATATAGTTACGTAGCACTTTTTTTTATATAAAGCGAGTAATTGATACAAATATTCATTTCGCAGGCTCCGACAAAATGAGCACAACCAGCAAAGACTCGATCGGGATAAATGGTGGACCGAACAATTGGATAAGCCGTGAAATAACGGAATCGACAGTCGATCACTCGAATCATTCCTACACGCAAACGGGAACGGAACGAAGATCGTCGAATCATAGTTTAACTCCGAGTCCGGATCAGAGCTTTGGCAAAAAAATGCCTCAGTACAGCAGTTTTCGTGTAATGAAACAAAAGGTCGGTTTATTTTCGGCGACTTATTTTTCGCCTCGAAACAAAACGCATATCAATAAAGTTAGGGAAGATTCCAACATTGCTTTTTTAAATAAAATATTTCTTGACGCGAAATAAAAAACCCTCAAGTACTGAGAAAGTTCAGTTAAGTAATTATCATGGCAAAAATCAATAATTAAATTTCATGCACTTAGGCCAGTTCATTCGACTGGTCCAAAACAAAAACCATAAAGGTATCTGCAACTCACGTCAGAATTTTTTGAAAAAATGATTTTCTCTTTAATTTCGACTTTCCTGACGAAAAAATGACGCGGCCTAACAAATCGCCCATAACTTTGACAGTTTTTCAAACATCAAGATAACTAGTCGCGAAGTGGATGAAATATTGATTTTTCATTTTGAATTTGACCGAAAGTTAAATAGAAAACTTAGAAAAAAAATGGATTTCAGGTGAAAAGGGGCTTGAAACTTCGTAGATTTCGGTCAGAAGTTAATATCGAAGACAAGGGAGTTTCGCCGAAAGCCGTCGCGTTGAGCTTGGAGAGACGGGGTGGTGGAGAAGCAGACGCAACTGAACTTCTCCAAGGCGCCGGCCTTTCCCATGCCGTTTCGCAGCCGGACATGCTGGGTAAAATCAGACAACCCAGTCCACGTGTTCGGCTTCGTCCGAATGGTATCGTCACTTGATAAAAAAAAAACAGCGCGATAAATAAATAAATCTGTCAAAATCTGAACGTTTACTCCAAATTCCGTGACTTTTTGTTTTTCAGAATTGGCGGTGAATGGCACGAGGGAAAAATACTCTGGGATCGAAGGAAAAGTTCTCCAAGCGCAAGGTCTTCACGTCGCTCACATTGCCCAACTGTACTGCAGAGTCAAGATCCAAACGTGAGGAATTCAACTTCAATTATATTCAATGTTCATTGAGGCGAAATTATAATAGATTTTCTTGAAAACTTGTGCGAATTCACGTCGAATGAAAACTGACAGGTGTACGAGTCCGGACAAAGTAGCATGTTCGGTGAACGGTGGCAAAACGATAGCGAAATCACGTCTCTTACCAGCGATGCCGAATCCTCAATTCAGCATAGATTTTCATCTTGAGAGTGATAGCGTGCCTCGACAGGCTCAGCTCATATTTGAAATAAGAAGCGCCAGCAAAGAATTATTAGCTAGTCGACGCATCACTCTTCACGAACTTTTAGGTAACGTATTGTTCTGTTTTTACTTCCTGCTCAATTCACATTCGTGTGTTCGCGTTATATTTAACATGGAAGATAATTTACTAGTGCATAGCTTTTCACTCGCTCGTATCTTGAAATTTTTTAAATATAGTTTGCAACCCCTCAAGGTCTGATCTTTTTAAAAACTGTAAAATGTCATTCTGAATTTTTAGCAAATAGGCTGGATTTTTATGATTTTTCATTTAAAAAACGTTGAAACTTCTATGCAAAACTGTACTTCCCAATTTTATTTCCAAAAGGGAAGAATTTGGTAAAATTCTTGATTGAAAACATTTATCGTCCTCATTTCATGTAATTAGCGTCAGCAGTTTCTGCTCAGTGTTGACAAGGCGGGACATACTTTTTATGCATAGAGTTTACATGTTTATATCTTTTTTAGGAGCGGTCGCAGCTTCGAGTGACGTTCACACGTGGTTAGCTCTGAACAACGGTGCATCGCTTGAAATTCAAATAGCCCACGGGAAGGAAATTAAGTGCAAGTCATCGAAAAAGCTGTTTCGTTCTTGGTCCGTTCATCGAATTGGGAAAATATGAAAAAACATGTGCGTCAGTTTTTCCTGACGTTAAATCCACAAAAAATATTGATTAAGGTCGAAGTACAAAAAAAGATGACTCGTTTTGAGTATTATTCGGTAGCTGAATTATCGAGATTACGCCGTGACTTAAATTCATTGGAACTTCGTATCGAACAATTATTTCTATTATTGGCACTTTGAGGAGTGCACGTTTCGACAATTAATTTATTAAGAACTATTTCACGACCTTGACAAATTTGTACATAATTATCGTGAAAGGTTTCAGAAAAAAGTGGCAATTTTCCCTTTCACGATTTTCGAGGAATGAAAATATGTTTTTCATACGATAACTATCGACAATAATTCTTTTCACACCCGCTGCGAAAAACATGCGTAAAAGTTTTGTAGAAAGAGAAACGAATCTATAGTAATTTTCTTATATCCGTCAGAACTCTTGACAAGAACGACAAAAATGATTGCCGGGAATAGTTTGGCTTCTTTTATTCTTCGAAATCGGGAAGAAATTTATGATCGAGTACAATTGTGAATCGATAAATTCGCCACCGAATTTATTTGAATGATGGAAATATCTAGGATTGTTTATACTGTAAATTGCGCGTGGGCTCGGGCTCATCGATCAATCCAATCGACACGTTGAAATTGTGATTGTAAGTCGACATGTAAATAACCGGCGAAAATCTGTCGCTTCAATATTGTGCAACAGGATGCTCAAAATATGAAACGAAATACGAAATTGTGAAGCGAAGAAGAGACGTGTTTTCGAAAGATACAAATTGAAATACCGATTTCGAGCACGGTCTAATACGCAGGTCTGGAAACTTCGGCATATTTCGGGTGGTGGGGAAACGTCACCGATAGTGGGAGAAAAACTTAATTCCTCATCTATCCGGTTGAGGCGCTGTCACGTTGGGGTCTTTTTTAAGTACATATATACAGCGATCCACTCTGCAGCGATAATTTCTAAAAAAACGTCTACATCGTGAAATTGAATATTCGTCTCCTGAATCGAGAATATTCAGAAAATGCCTAAAAAGTACATTGTACCGAACTGTTGAAGAAGTTTCAAGAACTATAGTGGAAACAATGTCAAGATTAATCAACAGATACGATTAAGAAGCTGGGAGGATTTCCAAATCGCAAATAATTGTCATTTTCATATTTTCACAGTTCAGTAGTGTAAAATAAATGATTTTTCATTCATACCGCTCTTAAATATGTTGTTTATCCCAAAAAACCTGCACCATTAGACATCAAACTCGCGTTTGATTGAATGATCCAAAGCAACGCGTTGTGATAAAAGACAGACCATCATTTTGCTTCATTATCTGAGACCCTCCCTAACCTCGAGTATCCAGATCTGTAAGACCGTGATTTTGTCAAATCGGACTCATGATTACGACCAATGTTGTTTCGAAAAATATCTATAAGAAGTCGATTATATTTCAACAATTAATTCGACAGGTGATCGCGATGTATTAAATTACCAATTTTCATTCGATATTTCTGTTCTCATCCACCCAAACGAACGTATAGGAGGTGGATCGCAGTCGAATGAAAATTATTTTGAGCTACACGAGTAAACTAAATTATTCAGGCACAAATGGCAAGTGGAACATTATATCCCACAAATTCTGGGACGAGTAAGCATCGACATTTACATTCCATATCTTCAACGGCATGAAACGAAGGGGAAAAATCTTCAATTCGTAAACTTTGTATGTACTATATATAGTAAACACTACGTTAATTGTAAATTGCGCAAGCACAATGTGCTCTCTGCAAAGACGTTTCATCCTGTGTCGAAAAATCAAAATGTTACAAAGGTTTACGGTATTTATTCTCGAGCACATTAAACCTAAGATTTTGAAATAACGGTTCATTGTAGTAATAAATTTAAAAAACATAACTACAAATATAAAATGTAATTCATACAAACACAATGTCTTCCAAGTTTTTTTTCTCATGTGGTTTTCCAAGTTTTTTCTCTCATCTGGTAGTAACAATATTAGATCGAGTGTAATAAAAAAAAAACCCGAAGGAATACAGACAAAACCCCTGGTTTTTCTCCGACACCAATATATTTTTCGCTTCAAATTAATCATATCACATCGATTGAAACACAAATACATGAAAAAAGATTTTTTTATCAGACTTGATTGCGTGATATAATACAGTGACGCTGTGATGCTTCTCCATAGTTAAGAAAGTCGAGTTCGTTTTGTTCCGAAATTTGTTGTTCTTTAGGCCATGTATCCCACGCTCAGAGTGCTTTAAAATTTGGACCGATTGATTAACTACAAAAAATGCAGTTGATCAATTTTTTGCAGTTGCTGCAACCCTGCGAGTCCATACGCGATGTGCGTATGGACTCGCAGCAACCGTTGTCTACAGGGAGATGACACAACTCATTTTAGTGATAAATAATTATATTTTTTCTACATCCCTCTATTATTGTTTATTGACATGTGCATATTGTCGACTTAAGAAATTAAACAACTACTCTAAGCAATTTTTCAATCTAAAAATTGGGTCTGCATTCTGATGTGATATTAGTAATGTGAAATAATAGCTGCTGTGAAACCCGCATCTGGCGACAATTTTTATCCGTTTGTAGCATAAACTTCGATTTTATCAATGTTATTCCAAACGCGTCAAAATTTAGGAACGTGGGATACACGGCGTTAATACTCGAATATTTATTTCATTGTAAACCAAAGAAATGGGCTTGCAATGAAATTTAATTTTTTTTCGTTTAATTTTGAGGAAACGCAATTTTTCCTTCATCTCGTATAAATTGTTACTACATTCGCAACTGGAACTGCCATATTCGGCACAGGAAAGCGCAATTGCCGAATCGAGTTTTGCGAACTTTCGTATCGGTATCAATCGTATTGGCCACGATCCATAAATATATATTCGTACCTTTGAAACATTTATGAGAGAGAGGAGGGGGGAGCGAGGTAAAATACATCGTGGAATCAATTCATAGATAAACTGTGAAAACAATATTCTCAACGGACTATCGTAGAGGATTAGAGAAGAATAAAACATGTCGTAAAATTCGTATTCAAAAATTTGTTCAAAGGCACCTCCGCGACGCGAATGTGGTATCGCAAAAAACGTTTTAAACGAATACAAGCCATATCACGAATAACGTTCGTATAGCAATTCTGTGGCAAAAACGCCTTCAAATGTAAATGCAAGGATCACGATTCAGCGATGTATTATTCGCTTGCATTTCATTTTACGTGAAGAACCCTGTCAGGAGGGGCAGTAACTTCACACCAAATTCCTCACATTTAATTCGATATATGTACATACACCTCTCGATATATATTTTTTTCGTATCTTAATATTCTTTAAATATTTATATGTATACGTGTGTGTGGCTGTGTATATTTCATGATACACATGTATCCAGTGATTTATCCTTAGGATTGACACTGCGTTAAGTGCTAATAGAGATATAGAAGCGATGGATTATCCATCCGTGTCAGTTGACATTGTTACGCGAGGCGGTGTCATATTACAATTTATTTCCTCCGATATTTTTATGTATGAAACGGAGGAACATGCGGAATCTTCTTTTTCTTTTTCGATCCATTAGAAGTTGTATGTTCGTCGAGTCGTGCACGAGGCGAACAACAATCCATGTTTGATGGGCTCTGCTCCATTCTTCGATATTGAACAGGTAAATTGAAATACTTGATTCGTATGTTCCCGTACCACAATTTTATATGGTCATCGATGTATTGCAGGGTCATAGCGCATCAGGTTCCTTCACCCAATCCAGCGGGTTTAGTTGACTTGCCACTGTAAGTTAAAATTCCAATGAGTGATCTCGGATTTGACATTGAAGTTCGCTTTGTTGAAAGAACGAAAATGCTTTTTCTTTATTTTACCACTATTTCTTTGGCATACGTAAGCCATGCAAATCTCACAGATTGCCTACAATTCTTATCCAGCTATTGGCAATCTGCGATACATGACTTTGGACAATAATGCAAATAAGGTGAGAAAAGATATTAGTAGCGTCTCAATGACGTAAAATTGAGACCAATGAGAAAAGGCGATCCACCGTGATACTGATCTTTGGCTTTAAAAACACAAATGATTTCGTTGAGTATTTTCAATTGTGGTTCATCTTGACTGTGCAATATATAGCCTTAAATTGATAGATGAAAGTTTGGATAGATGGAATGCTGTTGCCGAAATTGAACAAAGAAGGAAATAACAGCAGAAAAGTTGATATTACTTTCATAGTAGGTTGCGAGTTCATATTCCCAGCCTCTGCCTCGTGTTTCTCTCGTTCAGCGGCCAACTGTTGTTGTCTCTTAACAGCATTAATATTGCCTATACCACGCTGCTCCTGTTCAGCCAATCGTTTTTCAGCTGCTTCCGTTTGTTGACGTCTGCGTGTCTCCTAATTGGAAAAATCATTGATACTGTGGTATCGAAAATAGCGGTTTTTACTTTTTACTTTTTAGATAGACTAAAGAGACATTTAAACATTCTTCAAGAAGTTTATGTGTATTTACGTTTGATAAAGGTCTTGAAAACACTTTTCCTTGGTTTTCCAGGTTCAAATTTGTGAAAAATAGCAATAAAAACTCATTTTTGTGATTTCAACGGTAGCTACTTTAACATCACGATTTTAATTATTTTGTAGCTCTTAATGTAATCATGTATGTTCACATATTGGAGATTACTCGTCTAGAGAATCCTCATTCAAATGTTTGATAAGTCAAATTTTTATAAATAATATATGAAATCACAAAGTTTCCTTGTGTCTGTCCAGCCATTCGTCGACTCACTTCTATGCTCTACTTTTTGTAGTGACATTTTTTTAGTGAAAATTTAATAGCGTTTACCGTACAAAATTGATAAAAGCAATGTCAACATTTTGGTTTCATGCATCCTGTCAACTGGTGGTTCATCCCAAATACTCGTTGCCTTTACCATGCCACTATCATTGTTGATTATTAATTCGAGTAATAATATATGGCAGATGATCAACAATGCTGGTTGAAAACAATGCGATTCGATCCTAACCTTTATTTAATTCCGTAACTACGTCTTACCGGATCAGGGGTGAGGTCTTCGTACGACGAAGATTCCTTGCAGCAGGAGGCGCATAAATTTCCCATTTTGCTTTAGTGCTCGCGTCGTACAGAACGCGAAATTCGAATTAACCCACTACTGATACGTCTTGAGTGGTACTAAAACTTCTGACAAGACGTTGAACCTCCCAAATTAATACTTGAATACTTGAAACGCTTGGAACTGATATAAAGCTTACGTCAACACCATTGACGGTCGATGCTTGTTTTTATTCTATTTTCTCTGTTTGATTATGACTGCAGAGAGCTGAGATCGTAGAAACTTGCATAGAGTGGTCAAACATTGTTGCCCTGGTACGTCAAAAACCTGGTAAACTAATCTTTCGTCCAGGTGACGCTGATATTATCTTCCGCTGAAAAATTCATTCTGTCGCTTTATTCTAATACATCGATTGGTCACATCATGGCCCTTACGGTATACTCATCACCCAGTGAAACTGTGACACCGACCGAGTGGCCGTAGATTACCCATCTAATCTAATTGCAGCTTCTTCTTGGCCATTTCGTATCCGCGACGTTTCAGAAATATATACAAAAATCATTCTTCAAAAAATTCAGGCTCATTTCAATAAATATACGCGCATTGACCCGTCTACGCTGAATCTTGTGGGACGAATTGTTATCGACTGGATATGCAAGACGTTCTTAGGGGGGATTCGAAGTAGCAAGACGAACGGCGATAATGGCGCTGACAGCGCAAACGATGATAAGTTCCACATCACCTTAACCAGCCAGGATTGCCAGCCTACTATCACGAAGGCAACCTGTAGGTTCAACAATCTCCCTCTCCCCCCTCCGAAATAAGTGGCATCGGATGGTACACCAGAAATTTATCACGTATCCATTTTCTAGAACTTTTATACGCGTGTGTATATCGTGACGCGTGTATACGTATACGGACTAACACACTTGTAAACATTCGCATGCATCTGTAAGAGAGAAAAAAAATACCGTGGACACGCGTGTATCTCTGGTAGACAGTACGTTATTTGAGCCTGGCAGTTCCGGCGGTCGAGTAGCCAGCAGCCAGCAAAACGTTGCGAGGACCACGGGGCTCGCACGCGGACGACCATACTAAACGAGCGTGCTGTACGCAATACCTACGTATATAACCTGCGAATAAACTTTTTTTTTAAAGGACACACCAACAAAGCGCTCATAACCCCTGCGCGCGGCGTGATCTCTTGCCCTCTCACTTTCTCCTTCCCTCTGTTCTTTCCCTCCCATCGGTTCCGCGGAATTCGGTGATTATAATTCGCCACCGATTCACCGTTACCAACGTTTTATCTCGGGAGTCACAATCAGCGCTTCGTGTATGTGCGCGCGTGTGTGGGTATATACAATTTTTTTTTTTTGTTCCTCGTTGATCGCGAGCCGTAGTCCGCCGCGTGTGTCGTCGCCTCGTCATCGCACGCTTTAAAAACTCCCTCCACCATCCACCCCCACCCTATCCCGTATCCTTACGATCACAACGGGGTGTTGACCGAGATTTACTTTGTGGTTATTATTATTATTGTTGTTGTACAATTAACGAGGAAAAGAGGAAAAGAAAATTCTCCCCCGTGGTCCGAGTGTTGGAGAACGAGTATAAAATATGGCGAACAGCGTGGCACCGGACCTGTGGGAAGAGGCGGCGGATAACGTTGATACAACATCAACCGACGAGGGTAAATTCATCGAGGGCAAGTTTTCGACACTGAACGTCAATGCAGCGGAATTCGTGCCTTCCTTCTGCATAAACTCTTTGTCGGATAACATCAATCCGACGCCGGCTTATCCTACTATCGATGGTGGTGGTGGTGGTGGCGGCGGCGGTGGCGGTGGCGGTGGCGGTCCGGACACCCCGCCAGCCGTTGTTAATACAACCCCGACCACCTTCGTAACTCCTGAAATTCATCACGGTTAGTTCTTTTACCCTCCACAGACGAAACGAAAAACTTTCATGCGGCTTAATTTTGTCGGCTGCGCGTCTTTATCTCTCTCCCTCCCTTTTTTTCGTTCTGCTCGTGGAGAGAATCTTTTCTGCTTTTGACGAAAAAAATTGTTTTTTTTTCCGTTTTACACACATCCGAGCACATTTTGGTTATTCTCGTCAGGACTATCATGACGGGCTAACCCATTCCTGCTCCCCTGGTCCGGTTATTGTTCTTTTCCTCATCGCTGCTTTGGTCCGAAAGGCCTACAAAAGAGCTGACTCTCTACCCTCTCCTTTGGCCGTTTTCTCTGCTTTATTATTTCATTTATTTTGTTTACGGTTTCGTTTCATCCGCACGTCCGACGGTCTTTTCTCCATCGACGACGATTCCGTCTCGGCTGCCGAGCCACCCAGGTTTGGCGCCGAATGAGGAGCGTATGGGACGTTGGTGCGTCGCTCTAACATTGCTTGACACGAATTCACAGGTGCAGCTACACCTGCTCTGCCGCCGGATCCTGCCGGTATACGGGCCGAAGAACCACTGGCCGGCGGAGGTATATCCCCGCCTAATTCGTCCTCCGAGCCAGTTTCCGATTGTGAACAAACAAATACCAGCCCCCGGCATCAGCCCGCCGATTCCTGGGAGGAAGCTGCCGTTGACGGAGATCCTCTTCTTACACCCGACAATGAAGAGGCTTTCATCGAGGAGGATGAGGAAGCCGTAGTCAAAATACCTAAGAAGAAGATCGTCAAAATCGCCGAGGACACCAAGAGCAAAAAGGAACACGTTAATGTTGTGTTCATCGGCCATGTGGGTGAGTCCATCTCCTGTGCGCTTTGTCAGATTTTTAACGTTGTCAGAAATTGTCATTGTTTATTTGAGAATTACCCATCGCTGCTGTTTCCTGTATTATTTTCGCAAGAGTTGGCGCTACTTCCAGTATCTCTGGATTAACCAAGTATAGGTTAATGAGAAACATATGGTACAATTTCAGACAGTCGCATGTGAATCAGTTGTGAAATGTATGCACTTCGCCTATGGAACAAAATTGATTCTATTCTAGTTTCTACTTTTCTCCCTTTTTAAATCGTTTTAGATTGTTTTTATGATCTTTAATAACCATAGAATGCTGTTCGCGATGCATGTAGAATTTTGTTTCAGTTACGGTTTGACTTCAATTCTGACGTCACAGTAAATGTTCGCATGTATAGTAACATACACTGTCGGCAGTGGCGCCAGTATCTTTGCACTGCTTCTCATTTTGTTGGAAAAATTAGTTTTTGAATTTCAAAAGATAGTATATAAAAGCATGTACTTGGACAAATATGTACAGCCAAAGATCTCGATCTGCAAAGGAGATTATGTATCGTTGGGAAACAGTACGAGCACAACAAAATTAGAGGGTTTGCAGTTTGTATCATTGGGTTACAACTTTACAGAGTTAATTTTATTTCAAATAACTGCGTTGCTGTGATTCAGTAGAGAAGGACAATCAGTCCTACAGTTCAATTTCCATTTCAATTATTTTTTCTGACCCATAGACAACGAGATGTTGCAGTCGATAAAGAAATTTTTTGACGCGTTATTTCTGACGATTATTTTAACGAAAGTATAATGGGTCAATACTTGAAATTCAATTCTCCGTTGCCAATAAATCATTTCTTTGATTCTTTACTTTGTATGGGGTTGATGTACGCATCTATAGAATGTTTGGAATCTTTTTCTCGATATCCTATTTTCATTATTATACAAATTCATACATTGCAGATTTGTCGCTAATCGTTGAACAAGCATTCTAGATTATTTTGAAAAGGTAACAGAGAAAAATCATTTTTTTGGTCCCAACGATGCAAACTTCAACGTCATTGTACTCGACGATTTTTTAATCGCCGATACTCGTATGATCGATAAATACCGAAGCGATTGAATTGAGGACGTATCCGAGTAGGAAAGAAAAAAACCCATGTTGATCGTTGTTGCCGTCGCGGCGGTGTTTGTCCTCAAAACAGACGCTGGCAAATCCACCATAGGAGGACAAATAATGGCGCTTACGGGAATGGTGGACAAGAGAACGCTGGAGAAGTACGAAAG
Organism: Ophioninae sp. A BG-2022a; assembly: GCA_030523105.1. Classification (NCBI taxonomy): domain Eukaryota; kingdom Metazoa; phylum Arthropoda; class Insecta; order Hymenoptera; family Ichneumonidae; species Ophioninae sp. A BG-2022a. The sequence continues at coordinate 5,935 of JAPYZI010003015.1, read as the reverse complement.
AGAGGCCAAGGAAAGGAGCAGAGAGACGTGGTATCTGAGTTGGGCATTGGATACGAACCAGGAGGAACGAGAGAAGGGAAAGACCGTCGAGGTTGGCAGAGCCTATTTCGAGACTGAGAGAAAGCACTTTACCATTCTTGACGCGCCGGGACACAAAAGTTTCGTGCCTAACATGATCGGCGGTGCGGCACAAGCTGATCTCGCCGTTCTCGTAATATCAGCGAGAAAGGGTGAATTCGAGACGGGCTTCGATCGGGGCGGACAAACGAGAGAGCATGCTATGCTCGCCAAAACAGCGGGGGTCAAACATTTGGTTGTTCTAGTTAATAAAATGGACGATCCGACGGTCGAGTGGGACGAGGAAAGGTACAACGAGTGTAGGTAAGTTCTCGCCACTCATTTCTCTTTTATTCATTCTTCGTGGAAAACCGATTATCGTAATCCCACGAGTAATTCATATTTTCGCTTACGACTGCACATTCTCAGAAAGAAAATAAAACCTTCGTGTACGGTCGATGAACTTGAAGTGTGCATTCTTGAAATGCAACGAAAATGATTTTTCGTATAAATTTCCTTTGACAGCTTTGGCCCACGACCAGTTTTTAGAATTCTTTAATTTTTTCCAACGAATATATCATGTAGAGATTTTGGTATTTATAAAAATAAGAAATAAAAAGATAAATATACAACGATGATAACTTCATTCTTTTGATAATTGAAAAACTTGTCATTTTTTTACTCTTGAAGCTTGTATGTTCGAATGCAATAAAAATTCTTGTTTTCAGTTATTTTTCCTGTATTATCCTAAACGATCTTTTCGCACATTTGAATTGCAAACCTTCAAGCGCGATGAAAGAATGCCTCGGGCATTTCTGCCACAATTCTCGAAAGATATCCGAGCGATTGAAAAACTATAACATTCGTTGCATCAGAACGATGTAAAATTCGATCGAATTCTTTATTACCGATGCGAAAAATCGAAGTCCCGTCAGTGATCAATTATATCGTAACTTTGTTTTTACATTTTCAGAGATAAAATATTGCCGTATCTTCGTAAATTGGGTTTCAATCCGGCCAAAGATTTAACGTTTATGCCAGTCTCGGGGCAGCTAGGTATCGGTCTCAAAGATCCCATACCCGAGTGTCTATGCGACTGGTACAATGGTCCACCTTTCATATCCTTCATCGACTCCCTGCCATCATTAAATCGCAAGAGCAACGGTCCCTTCATTATGCCAATCGTCGACAAGTACAAGGACATGGGTACGGTGGTGATGGGAAAGGTCGAAGGTGGCGAAGCTAAAAAGGGCCAGGCGTTGCTGGTCATGCCCAACAGGGTAAATAAATTATTAGCGAATATTACGTTTCCATTAAAAACCGCGAAAATCGAATTTATCTAGTTCGAGCGTATCGTCGTCATCGTTTTCTTCATTTTATGTTCCTAAACGTTTGTTTAATATATAATCTTGTTGCTTTTGGCAGACGGCTGTTATCGTTGATCAACTGTGGTCGGACGATGAGGAAGTGACGTTTGTCGGACCTGGCGAAAACGTCAAAATAAAGCTGAAGGGAATCGAGGAGGAGGACGTCAGTCCGGGCTTCGTACTTTGCGACAGCAATAACCCAATTAAGACCGGCAAGATATTCGATGCTCAGGTCGTTATACTGGAGCACAAGAGTATAATATGCGCGGGTTACAGTGCCGTTATGCACATTCATTGCGCCGCCGAGGAAGTTACCGTTAAGGCACTAATATGTCTTGTCGATAAGAAATCCGGCGAGAAGAGCAAAACGCGACCGAGGTTCGTTAAACAGGATCAAGTTGCGATTATGAGAATCGAGTGCGCGGGAGTTATATGCCTTGAAAGATTTAATCTATTTGCACCAATGGGACGTTTCACTCTTAGGGACGAAAGTAAGTATTCTTTCTATCTATTAAAGCTATGTTTTTTTTGTACGACACAACTACATTTTCTCGAAAAATATTGCACTTTCATATACTTGTAGACAATTCGTGTTGAGTCGTAGCTGACGATTTAGTTTGATGATAAAAAATGGAACACGTTCTATATAATTTTAGTACTATTTTTTCAACCACTGAATATGTATCTTTTTTTCAGTTTCCCTTTATTATTTTTGAGAGCTCGTAGAATTTCGTCCGTCCTCCAGAGCGGCTTTTTGCCTCCCGTTTTTTAAAACCGGCTGAACAAAAAAAATCGTAAATGTGACAATAGAATGTAACTAATATTTTTTGGTTATTGTAAAATGTTTAATTTCGTGAAAAAGAACTAAAACTGTTTAAAATCTGAAAACTTTTGATGTGCCCTATTCGTGAGATTGTGGAAAAATTACATATGCCAAATAACATAATTATCGATTATTCGTTCAGTCCTTTTGTCGTGATTAAGTATCACTCAATATTATAACTGTGTTTGTTACCTAACAAGTACCAATGTTCCACTATAACGCGCAATCGGACGTGCTTCTTTTTTGACCCTTGCAATAATCAAACTTTTTTTTATCACAAACAACAATAATTTAAATTCCATTGGTATTAATAATTGAATTTTCCTGTTTTACAGACAAAACTATTGCAATCGGCAAGGTGCTGAAGGTAGTCGAGTAAGTTTGCTCAAAGTCGATTGATCCTCGATTTCGTAATAACGAAAGAAGAAAAAAAACGCGTACGAAAAATAGCGGAAAAAAATGATTGAATAACTGAGGGGAATAAAAGATTAGAAGGGTAAAGGAGTGAAATTGAACGCATTGTCTCGTGATCCGCGAAGCGAATGCAAAGTATGAGAAAAATGAAAAGGAGAAGAAGCCGGAGAAGAAGCAACGACGCCGAGCCCTACCGAGACAAACGATAAACTAGAGAGGGAGGAGGAGGACCCGATTTCAACGACGATGACCTACCACACCGATCGTCGACGATCGGATCGCCGGAATAGCCTGATTTACCCCGGTTACATCGCCGTTAAAGCCCACGGTATTGAAAGCCGCTAAATGAAAAAAAACGAGTCACGATCTATAATTTTACACATCGAACGGACGATCTTTACCATTTTTACTGATTGGCATACTAAACGAAAGAAAAATACTCACAGAAATACACAATTATCATACGTCGAAATACACGTACAAACGAGACTACGGCTCGCCAATACAATTCACGTTTGCTCTATATTCAAGTTGGCATTTCATTCTCTTCGCCCCTCGCCCTCTTCTCTTCCTGCTTTGATGTATATTTTGCGATATTAAAAAACACCTCAATGTCTGTAGTGGCTTCGGAGTTTTGTCTGCATTTAAACTTAAACGATGTCTTTGCACAAGCCTTAAAACTCGTTCTCTCGTTATTCATTTTTATTTCTTAAACAAAACAAAAAACGATTCAGCCCTCCGCATCACATTAATCCTCTGCATCACAGAGCCGCGAAAATAACGTCTCGTTTTTACAAGTTATAATGGTTTCGAAAAATATCCCATTGAAATAACGTTCGCTTTTTCGGTGGCTCTTGTCGATCGGTATGTTCGTTCGATAGTTGTTTGTTTTTTGTACGACACTTATCTCAGTCTGGGCAAAGCCACGAACTTTGTACGTGTAATTTCTGTGCTACGATAACAAAAAAGAAAAAGAAAAACCGCAAACACACAACAGACACACAGGCGCGCGGACGTACTCTTATGAAACATCGGGTGGCGTTTTGTATCGGGGTATTGATACAATTAATAACTGGTAATAAAAGGTAAAAAAAAGTAAATAAAATATAAAAAAAAGTTGAGAGGTTTTTCAAACAATGTAAAAGCGATATTTTTGTTCATCCGAGTCATGCGCAATGAACGATATAAAGTGAAATATGATATAAAAGAGTAACTCTAAGGAAGAATTATTATTATTATTATTATTATTGCTATGTTTAGTACCACTTATCGAATTGGCGGGTATGAGGTGAATTAAAAAAAAAAATTATCGAGTTATGCAACTAGATAGCGTTACACAACAATTAATAATTGCAGAATGATTATATCATTATGATTATTATTGTACTGTTTCTTATTTTATTGCCATTAAAAACGAATTTACAAGAAATATTCTTTACTTTCTTTCTAGATATGGCGATTTTTTCATGCGCTTTTTCGTCCGACAAATTCGGTTTTCGTTGTTTCGCAAACGTGGCAGAAAAAATCGCTTGCAAAGTGTTTCGTTTCAAGGGTGCCTTTTTTTTGTTTATTTTACTGCCTTCCGTGGAATGCCTACTTTGTTTTATCTATGTATCGTATGATTTTTCACACCATCGCGAAGCTGAAAGAATCAATCGGCTTTTCGTTTCGACGATTCGTAGATTTAAATGTTTCGTCAATGAAGTGTTATGAAAGAAGAATTTCGCGTGAGCGAGCGACGCTGGGAGAATCTTCGGAGAGAACCGTGCGCGGTCGAAGTGTCCCGACCGCGCCTTCGGCAGCTACAGCAATAGATGGCCGCTGAGCACGTTCATGTGCCGGCCGAGTCGAAACGAAGCTTCGAGGGAAAAACCAATGCCAGCACGACTCGCGCGTGACGTCACTCGACGGCACGCGCGCGACTTTTAAATTATTCCAATGCTTATTTAGCTTATTTAGCTGATTAAAGTATACAAAAAATGTATTCCGCACTCTATAATCTTATTTTATTAGTTTCTACGGTAATTTAAATATAACAATAAATAAAAATTACACGGGGTTTTCGCCCTTTGTCGCTCGCTCACGGACAGGCGCTCCTTTGATTGTGTGATCGGCGTGTAAGACGCTAGAGAGGGGGTAAGTTTTACACGCGATCTGGCTGCACTGCCGAAGCAGTGGGGTATCGATTGGTCTAGATGGACGATATAGGTATACTCGCACGCGTTTAAACAAGAATGTTTAAAATTCTATATCTCTAAAACTATTGCGACTCACCAAAAATCCTCTGAGCGGTTGTCTTAAAGTATTAAAAGGCAAGTCTGTGCAAAATTGCCGTTATGATAATTGCAATTGAGGTTTTCGGTACATCGCATTTATTTCATTACAATATTTTAGCGGAAGAAATGAGAATGACTGATTACTATTAAGGTAATTTGTCACCAGCAGTCGGTAAAAATTCTACTGCCAAGTTTTTTCCTAAGGGGATCGAATTTTGGGCAAAAGAAGCGATAGCCATTGTTCACCGATCAACGGAGTGTCACGAGTAATTTTTCGTGTTTTAAGTTAAATCGACGGTATCAAATATTAGGTATTCTACAATTCCGCTATCTTTCTTGCACTCATGGCGGGTGGGTAGTTGGGAGGCGTGTCCGTAACATTGCGGGAAGATCGTTCGGGTTAGTTACAGCATGCTCGTATTTCGTGTTCGACCTAGTATTTCGACCTCGTCGTGTATCATTGTAAATAACAATGTTATTTTCAATCACGCCATGATATCTGACGTATACCGCATCGAGAAATGATCCGAAACTATTAAAGAAAAATATTCTCACAGAATAACTAGCGCCACGTGGACATGAACGATAGAATTAAAGATGCGAACGAACTGTGATACATTTCAATGGCATGTCGCTTCTTGATCTCATTATAAATTTTCGGTCGTGTTTTTCTTCGGGTATTATAGTATACAGGGTGTCCCACGACGGAATGTCATCCATGAGATGGGGTGTTGGGGGTGAAATTCTTGAGTCGTTTGATACAACCGTGTATGGTTCCTCGATCAACCCCTGAATTATTATTACTATTTCAACAAATCCACCATTTGATTCGCCTTGAACTCTCCATTTCTAAGGAAAAATGTGAAAAAAAATATTCTAGAAACGTTTTTTCGCATTTTCCCAGTCTAATTTTCCACTTTCGGCAAAAACTCGGGCATATTCGTAATCAGCGGAAAATTTCCGATCAAATATACGCTTTAAAGGCTTAAAAAACGAAA
>JAPYZI010003014.1:0-19904 GCA_030523105.1 Ophioninae sp. A BG-2022a | reverse complement strand
ACCCATTTCGATGTAATTTTATCTCCTGAGAACGAATCTGCCATTCATTTTCTCCAAAACCCAAAATTCCCATGAAAAAATTGTAAAAAACTTCTAAAACCACGATTTTTTTTGCTGTGTGCAGTGTTTTCGATGAAAATTCGTTGCTACTCGTAATCAGCTGAAAATTTCCGATTATATAGACCCTTTTAATACTTTTAAAACAGAAAAAAAATGTTTAACTACCCCGGCCACTTTTCCGGAATCTCAAAAATTACGAAATTGAACACGCGGGCACGCTCAGCACTCGGCAATTGTCCTGCCACGATTCTTCGCCCGAAAAGTCGAGAGTTCGCGGCCGAATTCGCGTGCGCAAAATCCCAAAATTGTCATTACCGACGTAACGATGTGCCGCGTCAAAAGTTTCCAACGTGTTCGTCATTCCCTCAACCCTATCCATGTTTGAAGCAGTTTGGATTCCATTAAATCGTACCTTGGTAAAAACTGAACGAAACGAGTGAGCATTTTGGAAACGAGAGTTCCAGTGGAATCCAATGAGAGTACCGAATGAGGAATACAAGCAATTGGGTTAATTGGGCCTGATGGAAGGTTACGAGTGCGTCCAAGAAAAACTGTGTAAACTGCTTGGCAAGTTCTAACGATAACAATCTGTTTCTTACCTATACTCGATCGTGCAACCATCAGCCACGTCTGGAAGAGTGCTGCCTGTGGTTACTGCGAGTTCTCCACTAGACCTTTTTTTTCACTGCAAGGCGCCACTTGATCCTCAAGTCCCCAGGACGAAAGAGGATCTTGCTAGGAGAGAACGAGACTCGGAGGGAAATCGGAAACTTCCTCTCGTGCTTCGTGGTTACGCCGAGGTCAGCAGACTACCCACCCACCGGAATTACACCTGGAAATCGTGAAGGACCTTCTCCTTGGTAGTTTTCATCATCGAGTTCTTGGTTATCTTTATTAGAGTGATGCCCAACCAGGAGAAGATAGAAATAGAGGATAGAATATCATATATGTCACATTGTTGATTATAGGGTCCCTAGTTAACAACATGAAAAATCATTACGTCATTTTAACACGCTGATGCATTTTAACGTTTTTTTTAATTCTGAAATAGTTTTGAGGGTCTATCCAATCGAACATTTTCAGGTGATTACGAATATCATCCAATTTCCGTTGAAAGCACTCCACACAGCAAAAAAGAATCGTGTTTTTAGAAGTTTTTTACAATTCGTTCATGGAAATTTTAGATTTTGGGAGAAATGAATTATAGATTCGTGCTCGGGGGATAAAATTACATCGAAATAAACCAATAAAAATAATATTAAAAATCCAACATACATTTAGATTTTTGGGGAAAAAAATTTGTTAACTGAATCATCGGTAACTTCTTTTCCTTTGAGATTTGACGCTCCTCTCTATGCTAAATCTCTTTTTCATGATTTTCTCTTCAAAATGTTTGTTGAATTATCAAGTTCCGATCATTCTTCGATTTTTGGCAGAATTTCAAAATTGGACCATCAATTTTTGTTAATTTTTCCAATATCTTTTGCTCGTATCAATCGGGTCAGAATTTCATCCCCAACCGCCCATTTCGTCGTGGGATATTCTGTATAGAAACAATACAATATATATTCTTTCAATATATTCTTCTTTTATTAATATTTATAATACATATATACAACTTAATTAATATATTATTTTATCAAATATACATCTATTCACACATAATTCCAAATACCCGTCCATTTAATTTCAACAAAACTGTCACGTGTTGTTTCTACTTGTGACGAAACCACGTGTTGAATCGACGATGTCAGATATAAAACGGTACAGACACGGATATCAGATAGAGCTGATAAGTCACACTTTAAAGAAATTCGGTGAGGAGCGAGCCTTGATATCAGGTTTGTTCCCCCGGTGATACCTGGGTACCCAAAGGGGAGTATCAACCAGGTAATATCCGTTGATGGCCAGGCTTTGCATCGTGAAAGTGATTCGGGTATCGTAAATCGGTTAGCCCCGGGTTCCGGAGGTGTGAACCGGTTCCCAACCTTTCGAGACCCGGTACGGGAGCTCTCAACGCCAGAATTTCGAACAACCCCTCCTTTCCCTCTCCCTTGTCTCCGGTTGTCCCTTTGGCTCGCTGGCCGGTCCATCCTTTCGTGGGTTCGGATGAGTGCATCTTTTCTCACCTCTCATTGCTCATCCTCTCGTCGACGCGTCTCCATCTTCCTCGTTCTTTTCGCTCGGCCCGGTCCTCTTTGTCTTTTGATTCCGAAAGGAATCCTGGCGAGCACATAAAACGGTGGAGCAACGAGGATGTGTGGGCTGGAACGATACCTCGGTATTGTCGAAACCAGGAAAAAAAAGAAAAGAAAAAAAAAAAAACTTACGACTCCACTTTATTCCGGGTAGAACATAACGAGCATACGGTGTACACCCTGAAGAATCGAGAGGAACCAGGGTGCAGCCACAAAATGAACGAAAAGTTCGACAATCGATGCCAGAGGCCCTGTGTTCCTATTTTATTTATTTTACGAGCAAAGCCTTTTCTGTTTTGCTAAAGAAACTTCGCGAAATATTCTCCCCGCTGAATAGTGGGCTTAAGGCGAAGCGGAAACTCCAACCGTGTGACTTATGAGAGCGAGGCTGATAGCTGAAAGTTTTAAAGAAATTCTTTCAAAGATTTAACATTTTTAACGTGGAATGTGAATAATGAACCTGAGTCTGTTAATTGAAAAAAGTCCGATGCTTGAATTTACCTATAAAATGTATCTAAGAATAATTGGGTTTGAAAATTCACGAAGTTATATAAATATTTTACATGCCCTTAAGAGGAACAGGAACGAAAATAATTGAGCTGCCAAAATGTGTATTTATTTATTTTCCAATTCGTTAAATTAGCCAAACTTCTTGTATCTCAATGATGTAATCGCGAGCTCAGACGGTAAGACAGTTCTGTTTTTTTTTTCTCAAATTCAAGATATTTCTCGATCACGTAACCCTTTTTCCATAAATTCAACGTCGTTTGGAGAAATTTTGTTAAATTCTGAAGAGCCGTTTCGGAAATACGTGGATATTTATGAGCCTGCTCTGCAATACCGACCACAATAAAAACTCCTTCCCTCTCAATAGAAAAATGCTACGATTTTTTCCCATCCATATTCGCCTCCCTCGCGGCTCAATTAAATTCGAATCAGCTTCAATAACATTTCCATTCGATCCAAAAGAACGTATCGTGGGTTTTTCAAAAAATATTTGGAGTAACCTTGAACAATTGATCGTTTCAACGTAGCTGACAATTTGGTACGTCGTTTCATTTTTAAGGGGAAATACAAATGCTGCTTGATGATTTTGAGGTTTCGTTCAATGAATTCCAAATCTTTCTGCGTTGGTGTAATCCTTTTCGTTCTTCTGGGCCCTTGTATCGAAGCTTCGTTTAATCGCTTTTACAGATCGATCTTGCATGTTTGGAATTCTTGAAAATTCTTCAATTCTTCGCTGCAGTGACGTTGAATATCCCCGGTCTCTTCATTTTTTCTCTTTGACCCTTGTTAGTTGTTTTTCCATTACATATTTTCTAGTTTGTCGATCTCGGTTGCTTGCAGCTTTTCGAGAGCTTTTGCTCGTCTCTGAAGGATCTCGAGTAGAGACGTGCTTATCGATTGGAAAACGCCAAAGGACCTTTTCCCAAGGGTCAACGAATAAGGTTTGCTAGGCAATGGACGAGTCTTTTCTTGAATACGTACGATCCAATATCACTCAAGGAGAAATCCTGATATTCGATAGTGCACAATTGGCGAAAAGAATTTTTGCCTGCAACAGGAAACGATCGTTCGGGAACTACATGAAGTACGAGAGTCATCTATGAGTTTTCGTATAGACAGATTTCACTTAGATATAAACGAATTTCAACGACCTCGAATTAGGATGAAATTATTGTTATTATTATTTATTATTAATTATTCTTATAATAATAATTAAATTATTGGCAGGAGATTAGTTATATTTATTATTAATTCTTATAATAATAATTAAATTTTTGGCAAGATATTAATGATATTTATTATAATACTCTATTATGATAATTAATACATATAATCTTTTTCATAGTTGGCTTGTATGATTGATCAATTACTGTCTGCGTAAAACGTGACGTTGAAGGTTATCCGAAGGTCGTTTGAAGTTGAACAAAGTTTGGGGTGAATAAGACTATCGGTTTTCAAGATCAAGATCAAGATTTCGAAGCCAATATTATTTTGGAAAGAATTTTCAACGAAGAGTTCAATGTTAAACTTCGATTTAACACTGAACTTCATCTTAAAGTAGAACTGACTCTTTTTGGCATCGGCAATCGAGAGATCATGAAATTATACATTCAAGAATGACGTTCAAATGATTTCACATTCAAGAATGGCCTTCGGATGTTTGTTATTTTTAAAATTTAACAACGACCTTCGGATGACCTTCAAGGTCACATCAGTCCAACCGCTGAGTAGATATTTGAAAAAAAGTATTTCCTCGTGACTGTTTCAGATAAACATGGAGGCCGTAACATCAACGGATTACGACTCGTCGAATCTGAGTCGTAATTTCAACCAGGTCCGTTTCAACACGTACAATTATTCTCAATTCGAGGAAAAATACAAGCCACGACAATCGATAAAGTACGGTGAGGATTATCAGGAGTACGGAAGAAATTCCGTGAGAAATCCGGTAAACTCGCGATTTTCGTTGCGTCACAACCAAGAGGCGAGTTGCCACAAAAGCGAGCGTAGTCATTCGCAGCCGGAGAGGCAGAATCAGTCGTTTCACGAGACAAGATCAAAGTCCCAAGATTCGAGGGAATTGACGTTTTATCAGATCGAGCCACCATTGAAGTACGAGAATCGTCACGGCAACAAGTCCCATCGTACTTCGGTCGATAAGATTCTTAACAAGTCGAAAGATTTCACGTTTTACGATATCGATGGTCCAGCCGGTTTTTCGGATAAATCGAAAGAGACCAAGCCCAATGTTTGCCTTGATAAAACTGACAAAAAGGAGAAAACAAATTTGGGCCCTGCCGGATCGAAGCATACTCATGGAAAGCATCAGGAAACCTCCAAAGTCACGACTGCCAATCAGATAAACAGATCTCAACCGGATCTCATCGACCATTCCCACCGTCAGCCGTGCAATATCCTCGTTGAACCTCCAAAGTACAGGCAATACGACAGGCCACCTCGCTATCAAGAGGATCCACCAAAAACGGAACCTCCTCCCAAGTACCATCAGGATCCCCCAAAATATTCCGAAGTCACCAACAAACGTCAGGACGACTCGAAACGCTCTCAGGTATGCCGGATTCATTATCGCTTATGGAATACCTTTTAATCGTTCGCTGTATTCACTGTTCGACACAATTATCTTTCGATCAATTGTTACTAATTATTCCCACGATTCTTTGAGGATAATGCCTTACTGGATGGATTTTTTTATTATCGCGAGAGTTCTCGAACGTTTCACGAATTATTTCGATTTTTTTTATATTATAATTATTTCATTCGAGCGGATTTCCTAAAGAATTTTCAAGTTTGGTATTTCAGAATTATTTACGGATTTTAATATTTGTCGTTTTAGAATTATTTTCGAATTTACGAATTTGTTATTTCGGTATTGTTTTCAAATTATAGAATTTGTTATTCCAGAATTATTATTGAATTTATGAATTTACTATTTTAGAATTCATTTAGAATTTTCGTATTTATTATGTCGGAATTATTTTCGATTTTTAAAATTTGTTATTTCGAAATTCTTTTGGAACTTGAGAAATTGTTATTTCGGAATTATTTTGAAATTGCTTTGGAATAATAATATTAAATCCAATATATTATCATCATACGTTGATTAATTCGGTTTAACTAATTAATTGCTAATTAAATACAATCATTAATATTAATATAAACCGATTTAAATAATATTCTGAAATTTGACGACAAATATTATTAACCCCTTAATTTACAACTATGGGCATAGCACGAAGTAGATGATCGGATCATAAAATAAAAATTTTACGATACAAAAGAAGAAAGGATTTTTCAATGAACTTAAATATAACGAGCATAGCTCGATCGTCGTACTAATCGTGCGAATCGTTTCAAGGCTGCGACGCGTTTGTTTACGTTTTCGTCCCAAAATCGTACAATAAAGGAAAAAAAAACAAACGAGTCTTCAATGAGAAGGTCAATGTTTACGTTTTTCCCGATCATCGCACTAGTCCTGCGAATGCCTCCAAGGCTGCGCGCGCATGTTTCCTTTTACGACGCAATATTCTCTAACGGAAATCGTGGGTTAACGCATTGCCGATCGTCCGCCGATCAGTCGGCTTTTCGTCGCGAGCGCTTACGTACCGTTAGCTTATTAGTAGTTTATCGAACGATAGTCGGTTGGGCGACCGGTCGGTTAAGTGTTAAGTGGTTAAAAGTGGAATAATTAACGCTTCTAAGTGTTATAATTAATTATTAAATTCATCATTAAATCACTAAATTATTATAAATTAAATTATTAAATCATTATCATGATTAAATAATAATAATTATTAAATCATTATCATTATTCAATCATTATCATGATTAAATAATAATTATTATTAAATCATAATAATAATTATTATTATTATGATTTAATAATAATAATAATTATTAATTAGGTAATTATTGATCATTATAAATTCATTAACATTCATTATCAACTCATCTATTTGTGAGGTTAACCAAACAAAATTCCAAAATAATAAATCCATCCAGTGGCTTAAATCGCCATCGAATCCAATAACATTCATTTATTTTTTTTATTCATTCTCCGTGATCGATTTTCAAATCCCCTGACTCAAAAAAATTATATTTCCATCAAAATCACTATCGCCCGAAATATGAAATATCAAGTTTCGAAAAAAAGGAATAATTGAAGTATTATCGAACCTGCAATAAAAAAAATATTAAAAATATTTATAAAAAATAAAAAAACGTTTTTTTCAATGAGCCAGATAACACTAGTCTTGGAATAAATCGAGTAATACGCAATGAATTATCATAGTCGTCGTACCCAACTTCCGGGATACGATATTTCAGTACTCAAGCTCCATTAAAAACATTTTTAAATGTCCATTAATTAGTAAGATTGGTCGATATTTCCGAGCTGGTTTAATCTGGACATTGATGAATCGTGGTAGTTCTGTGCTAATTATAACGTGAAGTTTCTCGAAGACTGACCGGTTGCTGTTGTTTTCGTTCTTTTTGATGATACCGTGTGAATTCGATTCAAGAATGAAAAACAAAAAAATGGGCCGTTTGGGGGGGGGGGGGCGGGAGGGAAGAGCGGGGTAATATTAGTATCGATAAGAAGCAACGTGAATGTAACGAATTGAACAATGGGGCGTACGCGTTATCCGTTCGATAGGAGGAGAAGTTTCGACGTCAGGCAGGGGGAAATCATGGGGGAGTCGTGAGCGGGACCGGCGTCGTTGGCGGTGGTGGTGGCGGAGTCCACGCAACGGAGGGGCTCGCTAATCTCGGCAGTATCACGCCAGCCGCGCGAGAATCAACACGTGGTGGAGTCGGTACGCGTCAGCGTCTGATGCAAAAGAGTCTTCAACAAACGTCAAGAGAATTATCGGTGATCGGTAAAAATGACGATTGCAACAACGACGATGACGTTGAAACGTTGAAACATTCGGATAACAACAGCGTCATCAAAGTGGCTAATCAAACGAACGCGGTTAATCAGCGCGTCAACAATTACGGTAGTGCGGGTGTTATATTGGGTGTTTCGTTGGGTGGTGTGATATGTCCGGAAGTTAGCAATCCACGGGTCGAAGTCAAATTTCCACTGCTTAGATCGAACGACAGATCAATGATCAAACTTGAGAAAAGTAAGAGTTCGGTACACTCGTTTCACGAGGTTATCTCGGTGGGCAACAAGTTCGCTGATAAAATGAAATCCGTTCAGGAAGCGATTGTTTACAAGCACCACGAGATTCCTGGCAAATCGAACAAGGTTATCCACCCTGATACACCTGTCAATCACGTTGGTGGATACAAAGTTGAAAACATCAAGTATTATGGGGAACTTAAAGGATACGACTTCAAGTCATACGGTACCATCGATAAACCCCAAGCTCTCAATACTTCTGGTGACAAATCCCATCAACATTCAATCTCCGATAAAACGAATCATCAAAAGTGCCACGACAAGTCGCATCCCCGAACATCCCAGTCTTACAGTGCTCCGAAAGTCAATCAGAATTCTGATAAAAGTGGATACAGTGATAAATACGGTGATCATTTTTATCACAGATCAGCTCACGTCAAACCCAGCAGCCCGTTTCAGGTTTATCAGGAAACCAAGTATTCGTACAACGTCAGCGGGGTTCCCGGTACACCGGCCCAGGCCAGCGCAGCCGCAGCTTTCTTCGCTCGGTGAGTCTTCAATTTATTTCGATTTTTTTTTTATTGCTTTACTAAACTGGCGAACTTCGGTTTGTTTGGGCTCTGTTGGGTAAAGTACCCCAATAAAGCGTTGAAGTGTTCGATCACTCTTGTGTCGTCGTATGAAAAACGAATTCTGGGGATATCCCAAGATGTCACGAAGATTTTAGGAATTGCAGCGATGTCTAGGGATTTTATTAGGATTTTATCGATTGAGATTTTAGGAATTACAGTGGTGTCTAGGGATTTTACGAATTATAGTAACTTTCAAAGAATCTAAAATTCGTGATCTATGATCCTAGTTGCACATTTGTTGGGTCAGTAAGATACTACGAATTCTAGTGATATCCAAAGATTTTACTAGAATTTTGCGGATCCCAGTGAGATTCAAAAACATCACTAGGATTCATTATCCTGGTGACATTTATATTTGGTAAATTATCCAAAAATTAACGTGGTGATATCCAAAAGCTAGGATTCTACTAATTCTAGGGTTCACTAGGATTCACTAATTCGAGGAATTCCAGTGATATTCAAAGATTTTGCGATTCGACATCCTGGTGACATTTTTGTTTGGCAACTTATCGAAAAAAACAGAATCCAAAACTTTCCATTTGGATCGTCATTTTTCCATCTCTGTGTGAGCAACTCCAAATTCTAGTGATATCCAAACTTACAGATTGTCATAAGAAAACTTAAATGTTACTAGGCTGTGACGAATACTAGTAAAATCTTTAGCAGCTTATCTAAAAAAAATCGAAACATCTTCAGTCACTTTTTCAACGCGATCCGACCAACCACGGATTCTAGTGACATTGAAAGATCCTAACTTGATCATTGTGGAGATTGTTGCGCCATCGATCATTGATAACATCAGAAAAATGGTGAAAACTCGTTTTCTAATGTCTCATTGAAACATACACGTTCATAATGAAAGTGCTGTAGTTTGATCGATACGAGCTGCAGGTGATACTCTTTTGAATAACGAAACACATGTGAGCCTCGTGATCTGGCCAACCTGCAGTAGCGTACTTTCAGGAGACACGTGTGTATTCTTTTTTTTAGGTTTTCACGCTTAGCCACCTTTTCGCTGGGTATCAATCATTTTTTTGTCCCTTTGAATGCCATTATCGATCATCCAGTGACAATTGGACGTGACAGAGTGTAGTCTCGTATCTCGGTGTGACGAAGCTATGACTTTTAATCTACTTTTTAAGAAACTTTATCGAAGTTTCCTAACTAGTGGTAATTCTATAGTAGCTGACGAAACTCTTTGACCTCTGAGCTGATTATATTTCAATTGGAAATACATTTTATTTCAAATTCTAACCAATATTTGATGACGCTTTGGGAATGGATTGGAATTCAATACTCGTTGGTGATGACGATTACTAACCTCATTTTTACTTGACTAAAATTCATTCGATCGATCTCACTTGAATTTTTGTCGCGTTAGGTTCAATTAGGAAAAATTTTAGTTTGCGATTAACATTTTTTTTATCGTTTTACTCCTTTTTAATTTCTTTTTTTTTATTCCTTGGTCTTAGAATTTTGAAGTATTTTTTTAGGATTTGAGTTCTTTTTCATTTTCAAATGATCGACTGAAAAAATTATTTAAATATTTGCGTAAGGAATATTTGAAAAAAGAAATGGAACGATAAAAAATTTGTTTTTTTCGATCACGTCGTCAATCACAATTTCTCAAATATTCGTCACGAAAGGGTATCGATATATTTTTTAGATTCTCATTCAGAAAAACGTTATTAAAATCGACAGAAAACTCGGAAATTCTAAATGTAGAAAAAAAAAATATTTTTCGAATGTTAAACGAAAGACAAATGAAATCGAAAAAAAGAAAATATCGTACGATGATAATTTCAAGACCTCATAAGTAATGGAATTGGTCTTTCAACGATAAAGTTGGATTTTCGTGGAGGATTAAAAATCGGAGGACAAAAAAAACAATTTTCGTAATTAAAACAAAATGGTAGACGAAAAAAAGCAATTTTCATAATAAAAAAAAAGTGGACAGAAAAATCAATTTTTTAAATTAAATATGATAGACAAAAAACGATTTTTTAATTCAAATATAAATGGTGGATAAAAAAACCAGTTTTGTTAATTGAAAAAAAATGGTAGACACAAAACAATAATTTAATTAAATAAAAAAATATGATGGATGAAAAAAAAACAATTTTCTTTGACTTATTGAAGGAGACTGATAAAGCAAGATAATTTTGATTGAGGCTTTGCTGAAAGTGGTGGCTCTCCGGGTTCATCATCCCGGAGGACTTATGAATGCAAGCTGCAATGTTAAAAAATGATAGACACAAATCACGTTGATTGAAAGGAAGAGTCTACATTCTGTTGGCCGGTACACCCGGTCTTATCTGAAGGGAAATAATTTTTGAAAAAAAAAGAAAAATGAATAATAAAAGAGAGGATAAGAATCCTCTGGCAGCCATGAAGGAGCTGTTGCTCTCACGGTTAAAGGAGGCCAGCAAGGCTCTTCAGAGTTTAACGAGATCAAAGTGCCTTCGCTGAAAGACGTCGTACAGCGACTCGCTCTCGCATCACAGAAAATTCTGTGGCTTCGAATTCCCATTCCCTTGATTTTTACGAGCCCGAAAATTTATCGTCTCAAATTTATGACATTGGTGCATTATTGAAAGGGAGTTTCGGGGGAGAAATGTTTGTCGCGTTGCTAGTTGACTTTGTCGCATTATCGATTCGAAAATACTTTGAATTCAATTGTCAATTTGAATTAATTCGAAATACGAAAGTTCGTATCGTTGCGATTCAATGAAATTCCTTTTCTCATTTTTTCATTTTCATTGTTCCATTATTTCGCGAAATATTTTTCTTCGCATTTGCATTATAAATTATCACAATAAAAAATTCGAGTAATTATTGAAGTATTTTACTTACGATTTCGGTGAACAAAAAATAGAGAAATTAAAAAATAATCATTTTTCGTTGCGTTGCAACCTTGCGAACTTCAATCTCATTTTTTTTCGTTAGGGACTTCCTGTGGAGTTTATATATCTATAGGGATTTAATAGGGGCATTGTTCGTGGAGAGTTTACATCGATATATCATTTTTAGGGATATTAATTAAAGGGCTGAGAATTCAATTTAATTAAGAAAAACAATAATCGCAGTGGATTTTCAGCGATAGCATTCAAAAGGATTTTTAGATTATATTTTTTAAATATTTACTAATTTTTTTATCAGAGATCTGGACTTCTGAAAAATTTGTTCTTTTTTTAAATTTATTCCATTCCATTATAAATCCATGAGATTCATCAAGAATCAATTCCGACTGTTCTTCAACAATTTGGACATTCCTAGAATGGGAATTCGTTCATTGGATCCCAAACAATAAATAGCCACGAGTATTTAAATCCAATTGTGTTCCTAAGACAATTTGTGAAAAGGGATTTCCATTTTTTGAATTGGATTTCTAATTGGATTTTCATTTCATTTCTGACATCATTTATGAACAGGATTTTTACTTTGGGATTCGAATTGTCTTAGGAATTTAATTGTCTTAGGAATCCAATTTTCTTAGGAATTCAGTTGGATTCCTTTGTCTAAGGAATCCCATTGTCTTAGATATTCAACTCAATTCCTTTGTCTCAGGAATCCATTTTCTCTTAAGAATCCAACTATTTTAAGAACCCAATGTTCGTAGAAATCCTTTTCTTTGAATTCCTAAGACAACTTCTGTTCAGGGCTTCAATTTTTGGATTTTAATTGTCTTAAAAATCCAATTTAGGAATTCCATTGGATTCTTACAACAATTTGTGTTCGGTTTTTTTTCTTAGGATTCCAATTTTCTTTAGAATTTGATTGACTTGAGAATCCAATTATTTTAAGAATCCAATTGTCCAAAAAATCTAATTTTCTTAAGAAACCAATATTCTTTAAAATTCAATTTTCTTAAAAATCCAGTTGTCTTAAAAATCCAATTGTCGCAAAAAATCGAATTAACTTAAAAACCCAATCGTTTTAAGGATGCAATTGCCTTACGAATCCAACTGCATTCCTGGAACAATTTTATTCCAGGTTTTTCCATTTTTTATGACACCGGATTTATTTAATTCGCGAAAGAATTGACCGCAGTTATACCAACGAAATTGTGGGTCGATTAGGATCGTTTAATAGTCTGGAATTGTATCGGGCCGGTGTATAAATTCGAATTCGATGCACCAACTATATATGGCACTCTAATCTTTGATTATACATTATAGTCAATTAATTATCTCGATAATCCGTGGTACGGTGAACTTTCCGCATAATATTCGAGCTTGGCAAGGCTTATCGCTTTGACACAGACTGGCTGATGTTCGATAAGGACCTTCGGTATACAAACCCTCTTCCCTTGACGCTGTTACATCAACAGGAGACTAGAATCGATAAGCGTTACTTGCCTTGATTAGACGGCTCGTCACTTTCGAAAAAGAAAACGTTAAGGAATTTCTAAATCGTTTATTGCGTCATTGGAAGGTTACAGGTATCATTTTTGTATTTTGTTTTTAACTTGAAAAACCGAATGATGGATCACTTCATTGATCAACTTTGATAAACTCCGACACTTTTGGATCAGTAATGATAAAAAAACGTATTGATAAAAACGTTGATGGACGTATCTCGTCTTAATTAGTCAGGTTTTCTTCGCTCGAAAAAGACAGGCACTTTCGAAAACCAAAACAACTCATCTTTTCCACCTGAAAAAATCCAATCGGGAAAGAATCTCCATTAACGACGTTCAACTTTTTCCGATGATCGATGAGACCTCCACTTTTTAATGCAGCCTCCGTTCGACTGTGAAATTCCTAGGGACCTGTTGAACATCGAAAAATTATTCTCTCTGTTTACGTCCTGATTTCGAAAGGATAAAAATACAAATTCTTTTCGTCCCATGTTTTCATGGAACTTGGTCAAAATTTGTCTACGTTGATTAAAAAGCCTTTTTTTAATTTTTTCGAAATTCTTTCCATATTTTTTCAATTTTCGACCAATGAAAAAAAAAAAAGAAAAAATAATTAACTTTAGAAAAGTGTAAACAAAAATGTTATATTTTTTTGAAAGTTTTAAAGTGCAATCCTGCTTTAAGGAAGCAATAGCCCCTTAAGAATCATCCCGAGCTCCCCTTAAGAAATAAAAATTCAATTAAGGCTGGAAAACATCGAAGAATTTCACAAAATCGTCTCTCAGTTATTACTTTCGTGACGAAACAAAAGGACTTGTTAATTAAGGGGATTGTTTAAAACAAAGTAATTGTTAATTAAGGGGATTGTTTAAAACGTCGAAAGTCTTTTTTGGGCTGAACGCAGGTTAAAGAATGAAAACGAAGAAGTTAACCGTATCTGTAACTCGAATCGTTGAGGACGAGGGAAAGAGGTCTCGAAGTCTCGTCGTGTCTCGTATCTTCATGATCTTCATGGCGTGAAACCCGGAGCTACCAAAGAGCCACGGTCACTACTTTCCAATCCTTTACTCGATCTTATTCCCGATAAGCTTAGGCTACAATGAACTTCCGGTTTATGGGATTCAGGGTGCAGTCGTTGGTACAACCGTCCATCCAAGAACTTAAACCCAAACAAACCCTAATCGTTATTAAATCATACTTTAAATTCACACGAGAAGACCACGTTGAATTTTAAAGCTGCATCCTTTCATTCGTACATCAAAAGTTCTAAATTCCAGTCTTTGTTCCATCCCAGATATTGATCGTTTTATCATTGATCCTTTTTTCCTGCCATTTCTCAAAACTGCTCTTTCATACGCGATATCAGCAATTTTTTTTCCACCTTAAGGGGATCACCTGTTTAGGAACGTTCGATTTGAAGTAATAAATAGTAATAAACAAATATCAATAATTGAAAACTGCATGAACAATTTCTTGAACGACACATCTCGTTCATTTGGAACGGAATTATTATTTTTGTTCTCTATCTTTACACTCAGACTTTTTGTATCGTGTTTTATTTATGAAAAACAACTGGAGTTTATTTTATTTGTCCATACCTGTTGTTACTTAATTTGACAGAAAAATCAATTTAAAAAACATTATTAGCTAGGAATTGACTTAGATTTTTTGTTACCGTATTTTCTTCATAAAATAAATTTCTATTTTCGTCTTGTTGCTTCAATAGGAATATCTGTCGTTGTTATTTTGTTTATAAGAAAAATCAGTTTTTTGTTTAAAAAAAAAGACAATATTTGCTAGGAATTGACACAGATTTTTTAATATCCTGTTTTTCCGAATGAAATTGTTCATTTCCCAGATGTTGAAAAAGAAAAAAATACCGGTTGTTGTTATTATTTAATTTGAAGTAAAATTCCAGTTTCGTCTCGAAAAAAGCCAATATCAGCTAGAATTTGACTCAGTTTTTTTTTTTTTTTTGTTATCATCTTTTTATAAAAATAATTTTTAATTTCTTTTTTTTTTACTCAGTTGAATTGTTTGCGAGTTTTCTGTTTTTTTTTTTTTTTTTTATTTTTTCACGCATTTTCTTTCCCTCTTAATTCATCGAGCTGAAGTTTGACGAAAAAAAGTTCCATTGTAAGAAAATGCTTCATTGTAAGAAAAAAGTGTCATCGTTTCCTCGAATCACACGCTGGGATGAATGAACGATAAATAATAGGAGGCTACTCGGAAAGAAGGGGAGGGGGAACCGTTTAGTATTGTGGCGATCGTGTACGGTTTTTTGAATGAGATCCCACCACCTGTGTCTCAATGGGACTATCAGTCGTGGCGCCGGTTATCCTGTTTACCGTCTACCTCTCTTGTGTATCGTCTTCGTCATTCATCTCATTTACCACCAATGAACGCTAATCAACCTCCGTACACGTACTTCCGTCTGTCTCATCCGGCTATTCCCATATTCAAAAAAAAGTCTTCAATTTCTCATCGTTGCATAGAGCCTGAAAACAATTTTAAATTTTATTGCCTATCTTGACAATTGGCAAGATGCCAATTTTTTATTGCCATTCAGTTTCCTGATTCGCTTAAAGACGATATACCTCTTTATTATACGATCGTCGAAATCTTTGGTTTTACGAATTTGGATTTGTTTGGGTTTAAAGGTAGAAATTTATTCAATTTCTTTCAGAACTTTCTTTGGGAAACATATTTCATTTTGATTTTAATTGTTCACTGGTGAAGGACGAAATTTGAGTTTCGTTCGATTTGGAGATGAAAAAGGAATTAATTATATTTAACAGGATTGACAAAAATTGTCTTAATTGAATAAATAATATTTGGTATAATTGAAAAGAATATATTTCATATAATTGAATTTTAAAAAGTTGATGTAATTGAATAAATAATATTTGACAAGATTTAAATAAATATTGGATAAAATTGAAAAAAATATAATTCTACAGAATTTAAAAAATATTCAACAGTATTGAATACTTATTTGTCAGAATTAAAAATATAATATGCGACAGTATTAAAAAAAACAACATTCAGCAGGATTAAAAAATTAAATACTCGACACTATTAAAAAACAATATTTTTTTTAAATTGGTTGAAAAAGTTATATTTGGCAGGGATTGTTGAGGTATTTATTCCGAAGGGATATTCTCTAAAATACGAGTTTGATGAAGAGAATCCTATCTCGAATCGGGATACACAAATAGGCTCAAAATAAAATAGGATTACGAAGTTGCAAATCTCCGGGGTTGAAAATTCGAGATCGATGTCGCCTGCGAAGTGTCAGGAACCATTTTTTCGAAAAAAACCCTTCTCAGTGACTCAGAGTCATACGAGCGGAATAATTCAGGCTCGAAAAGTTAGGGCTTTTTTTTCATCGCGCCCTGCAGAGGAAATAAAATTTAGCGAGGGATTATACGGGGAGTCAAAGCAGGGGATGAAAATCGTGAGGGCTGCTCTTCTATTGGGGTGACTGCAGTCCATGACGAAATGCACACCGGAGTCATTGCGAGGAATAGTTTGCACACTTGCGCGAATATATTTGTGTACACACGTGTTCGAGTACAAACGAAAATTGACAAAAGTATCGTTGGTGGTCGTGATTTTATTGGCCCTTTATATTGGCTTCGTCAGTTTTCTCTCCGCCCCTCATATATTATATCCTATCACCCCAGGCTCATCGTTTCGATTGAACAATTATTCTTTTTACTTCGTTTTTTATGACAATTATTTATTGCCGAATGATTTATTGTTAGTTGAGGATAATAATCATTGGAAAAAAAGACGTAAAAAGATGAAATAAAAAAATACCTAAAAAATTTAATGAAATATTGAAACGAAATGGAAAAATGAAATGAAAAACGAAATAAAAGAAAACGTAAAAATAGAAAAATTAGTGACAATTACATTGAAACAATTTCAAGAAAATTCTTTTCGTTTCCGACGATTCAAACTTTAACATTGCTCCTCCTCAAGTATGACGTTGAAGTTTGCATTTAAACATTACGAAAATTAATTATTTTTATCGAAGGGTGTTTTTCGTTAAATTGGAATTAAAAAATGGATTCATGAATAAACAAATATACGAATAAATGCATAAATAAATAAGTATACGAAGAAAGTAGCAGATAAGTAAATAAATATATAAACAAATTAACAAATACAAACGTCAAGAAATAAACAAACCAGCAAATGAAAATATTCAAAATAAAATGATGAAACCAAAGAAATAAAAAACCATTACTAAACAAATTAGTCAATAATCAAGTCAAGAAATGAACAAATAAATTAATTGAAAAATGGGAAATCGAACAAATGAACGAATCAACAAGTAAACGAATGAATGAATAATTTACTAATTGATTAATAATGAATAATAATTATTTTCATAATTGATTAATAATAAATAATGTATTTGATTGATTAATTTAATTAATTGATCAATTAATGAATAAAAATGAGCGAATAAACAAATAATTTTATATATATGGGTCGACACGTACACCTATGTGTGTGTATACAATACAAAGGGAATCCCATTGGCGTCCCGATTGACAGGGAGAGCGTCGTCAATCGCCACTCACTGCGTCAATACTCCGTTTGGCCATTACTGCAAGTTACCATTGAACGCACATACAAACTACGAGCGTTAATCCAGATGACTCGTAAATAAGGCACACGAGAAATAATCCTACGTATCTATAACGAACGGCATATTTACGAGTCATACGAAATACTATACGCGTTAGTCTAGTTAAAGCGAGATATTTATGAGTCACAATAATATACAGATACGCGCAGATCTCAGAATTTTCTTTGGCCAGTCATGAGCTCGTTACGTATTATTGGCCGGCCCTCGAGACCAGCACTCAATCACTCAGCTCGTTGCATCATCGACGATAAATCATCCCAAATCTCGTTCGAACGTTTGGGCTCAGCGTCATCCCACATTCCCAGATATCCTCCAAAATATATTACGTCTAATCATTCCAACGCCATGATCAATCCGGAAGAGGAAAGAAACACGTTTGACCCACAAAAAAAACGTATACTCAGAGATAGATCTTGGGAAAAAAAACATGCGGATAATCTTTGGGGGGGACTATTGGATTACAGAATATATTGTGACGGTGGAATTTGCAATTATGGTATTTAATTACACGATTTTGGTTTTCCTTTTTCTTATTTTTATTGTTACATGAAAAATTGTTTTTATTTTTTGGTTTTTTGTAAGCCACGAAATAATAATTTTGTAAAATTGTTGGCGTGGTTTTTTTTTTCATTTTTCAATGGATCATGGAAAATTGAGGAAATACGCAAAATGTTTTCTCAATTTTCTTTGGGAGATTTAAAAAGATTCTATTTGGAATGAAAATGTTTTTTTTTTTTTTCCTGGAAAGAAGATTCTCTTTACAATGAATATATCAATTTTCTAAAAAGAAGATTATTGTTGCAAGAAAAAGATTATTCTTTAAAGAAGAAAATTGTTGTTCCAAAAAGAAAATTCTTTCTCTGAGAAAATTCTTTCAAAATAATATTATTTTTCTAAAAAGAAAATTCTTTCTCCAAGAAGAAAATTCTTCCAAAATTTTCTTGTACAGTTTCGACCCATGAAAATCCCTAAAACATTCCCATGCTTATAATTCAGGAATCTAAATAAAAATTTCCAGTATATCTCCAGTAAATTTGATGTAAAGGAAACGAGAAATAAAAAATTGTCCTAGTCTTCCAACAATGGCAACTGAAACCCTATTAGGTTTTATCGATACGACCATCGATCTTCAACGATCACAAAAAACGTCTAATTTTTCTGCTCGACTCCAAAATGCTCTTTGGAAATGCTTAGAATTTTAGAAATTTTTATTTCACTATTCTGCGCAGGTAAATTTAGTTTCTTGGAGATAAACTTAGTGTTTATTTGAAAATGGCAATTGGTCGATGAACGTGACTAGGTCGGGTTGGAGGGAGGCGTCAAAATAATGTCCTGTAGGTCAGCGAGGGGTTGTTCGTTCAACAGGTAGGGTTCGTTGTCGAGAGACCACGACCCGGAAGTGTCGGCGGAGAGCCCTGCTGGTGGAGCCCTTTCCATTATATTCATATCATGTAAATGCACCCCGGGCCTTCTCCTTCGAATATTACATTCTCTCTCGCGCTCTCCAGCCGAGATACCATTCCGCCCTTTTCATCACAAGACGGTGCTTGGCTCTTTTCCATTTTTTCATCGATACAACTTTTTCGTTCTATCCATATACATAATTTTTAAAAACGAAGCGACTGTTTTTTTTTCACTGTGAAAGCGTTTTTTTTATTCCTTTTTTTGGGGATTTTTATTCGCCAAATTATTGATATAAACGAAAAAGAATAAGATTATTATATACGATTAATTATATACGATAAAGTTATCGTATATAATTAAAAACTTAAAAAAAAATGGTTTCACCATCGATCTTTACGTCCGGGTTGGATTTTTCACACCCTCATTCAACAGTGTCTCCAGTTTTTATGAAATCGATACGTATCGATCATAATTACCGATGAAATCGTGTTTCGATGAGCAATTAACTTTAATCAATGGAGGTGTGTGTTCCCTCGGTATTCAAGATCCTTCGAAACGATGGTGACCGATCGTCCCATACGCGGGGAATTCCTAATGAATTTTCGCACGCCACGAGTAACTTCGTTAAAACTCGATATACTCCAACTTTCATGTAACGGGGTAAAACTCGTTCGGTCGGCTCCACCTTTGTAATTAACTCTCCGGTCGAGAAACAAAGCGGAGTTTTATCCCGGACACGCGACGAAGAAAAAAGAAGAACCAAAAAAAAAACAAAAAAAATTCAAACAAAAACAAAAACACGATTTATGCCGGGTTTGGGTTACGAGAAAATTCCTTCGATTTGTTCTCTCCTCTGATGACGCTCTTGAAACCAGCTCTCGACTATATTGAAAATCTTCCTCATTTTTTTGTTGTTTTTTTTTTGTTTTTCTTCATT
>JAPYZI010003013.1:0-33821 GCA_030523105.1 Ophioninae sp. A BG-2022a | reverse complement strand
TCGATACGAATCCAACGCCATTATTTAAGTTAGGCAAAAACCTTTTCCAAACTCACTAATTGAATCCCCATAGCACATAAAAAGTTTGCTCTACGACCTCTTGAAATATCATGATTTTTGGGATTTCGGAAAAGTGGCCGGGGGAAGTCAAAAAAATTTTTTTTCCATTCTTACACTTTTAAAAGAGTCAATTTCATCGTAAATTTTCTGCTGATTACGAAAATGCCCGAATTTTTGCCAAAAGTAGAAAATTAGACTGGGAAAATGCAAAAAAACTTTTCTAGAATATTTTTTTGGACATTTTACCCTGCTGCAGCTTACCGTAGCTATGGTAGGACGGAGGTTACGAATTAGCGCAGTGAACAAGTGACGAGTGCCAAGTCAAAAAATATATTGATTCTTCAAAAGGATGCAAGCGCAGTCGGTAAGAATGGAGAATGCGAGCCGATGCGCCACCAGTGGGAAAATCGTTTAATTTTCTCGACGGTCGTTAAGATTTTGAGCTCTGGTGGAACCTTTTTGTCACAGTGTGCAAAAAATTTCGAGAACCAATATCTCCGCCATTCCTTCATAAAAATATATTAAACGAAGCTTAAAATGTGTACTTTTGACTGCTTCAGAGGTTTATGTTTATTTATAGCGGTTGAATAGTGTGAGAGAAATTGGATTTTAAAATGTCGATGTGGCTAGGAACGTTTTGTGATTATTGATTATTGATTTATTGGTAAACAAGCTTTTTTTATTGTTATATTTGATTGTTATGATGTTATTTTATAATTGTTATGATGATTGTTATGTTTGAATTGACGTTTAGCTCAAGCCATGAGGAAATTGTGGATTGGTGAAGCTTTTTGAGCAAAGGGTTACCCATTTTATTTTGAAGGAGAGAGAGGGAGGTTTTTTCATTTTATTTTGAAGGAGAGGAGGGGGGAGGGGAAACCCATCCAACATCATTGGAAAATATTCCGGCTAAAGTCATGCTCCCCGTCGCTTCCCAAGATTCATCTACTCGGGGATCACCATAGAATTTCCATAACATTACTAGAATGCCGGTTCTACCTGGTCATGAGAAAGCAACCCTTTTTTTTGGAGCCCATGAAGCGAGCATTAGGCAAGCCATCTCCATCTCTCTCGTTTCATCGATATAATATATTGACACGATCTCGATACCCCTTTCATTCTGTTGTTACAGCATCGAGGATACTAATGGATCCTCTTCCATTTTTATTCACGAGATATGTAGATTTGAAAAAATAAATCGATACTTCTTGAAATTTCGATACTCGAAACCTTTGTGGCCTGAAAAGTCGAAAAACGAAAAAGTAGGGGGCCATCTATTCTGGCACGGGTTTTCGACAGTTACCCTGTGCCCTTGAAAAAAAAAATGGGTGGGATTTGAGCTCAGAAAATATGGAAAACTTTTTAGAAACTAATTTTTAGTATAGGTAAAAACATCAGGAAGTTTGCATCGTTAGAATCCAATGAACAATATTTATTAACAATTTCCTCGCGATTTTTAAGTGTCAAAATTTGGAAAACGTTTCCGTGATTATTTTAGAGATTGAAAATCGTAATTGCGGTGATAAAACATTTGGATAATGAAAATAAAGGGGAAGAAAAATTTAAATAAAAATGTCGTTTCGTTCCAACTATGTAATAATTGTAAAACGATTTTTTGAAAATCCTTTACTTCGAGAATTTATACTCGCCATAATAAAAATCCAAAATCATCAAAATCACCATAAAATAAATTGAACAAAAAACAAGGATTCTTACAGGCTCAATAATCAACGATTCTTTCGAAAAAAAAAAAAAAAACTACGAGGACAGTCCTCAAAATAACCTAAATACAACGATCTCGAAAAAAAATCGTTTCCCACATGACTGACGATACAAAATGTTTAGCAACGATTTTGGGATCGAGAGAGCTCGATCTTTTTTTTTATTTTCTCGTTTCTTCTTCTTTTTTTCAACGTCAGGTATGAGAAACGGCCATTAATATTCCTTACGCGCGGAGACCAAGAGAATCCTCGGGACCCCTTCCACGCTCGTTGCATTTTACATGCAACGTGAAATAATAATTTCCAACGGTTTTATTTTTTTCTTCCTTTTCGTTTTTTTTTTTTCTCTATTTTTTTTTCTTCTTCTTTTTCATTTCTCTCGAACCTCGTGCGTGTCGAGCGTTGTATGGCGGTTTGTGTCATCTACCGTCCCCCGAATTTTCATAAAAATCCCATAAATAAAATGCATCGGTATGTGCGTGCTTGGATCGGTATATGGGCCGGGACCTCCTTATTTATCGACAATATTTATACGCCACGCATCGCATGATATTCGATCCGTCGATGACACTCGCAGTACGGGGTACTCCCCAAACCCTTCGGATCGCCCTCGAAGGGTCTCTCGATCAAACGCCTATAACTTCCACTGACATCGGTGTCGTATTGTTCCCTCAATCTTCCTGGTG
This sequence comes from Ophioninae sp. A BG-2022a, assembly GCA_030523105.1. Classification (NCBI taxonomy): domain Eukaryota; kingdom Metazoa; phylum Arthropoda; class Insecta; order Hymenoptera; family Ichneumonidae; species Ophioninae sp. A BG-2022a. The sequence continues at coordinate 31,354 of JAPYZI010003013.1, read as the reverse complement.
AAATCGCTGATCGAAATCCTCGCTCAGAAACCGTCCTTTAAAGGTGGAGGGTTTTTATTTCCAAAAAATTTTTGGTTTAGGCGAAAAAACAAAATTTGAAACTTTTGAACGTGTGCAAAAATGGAAAACTTCCGTTACAGAAAATAATAAAAATCCTGTAATTATAAAATCGCAATTTTTCTATTTTCCATATCTGATAAAATTTCAATTTTCCGCTGAAAAAAAAAGATCGTTATTTAATATTTTTCAAATCCTAAAGATATACATTTTCCGAACGAAGATTCTAATTTTCAAAAACTCCTCGAGATCGTAAAGAACAAAATGTAAATAAAATACTTCATAAATAAATTATTCGAGTTTTTCGTAGCTTTAAGGAACTCCAAAAAAAAAAAGGAATAAATGCTCGATAAGACCGGAAGTTAAAACAATGTACGATTTATGCAGCAAAAAATGTACCTCTTACCCCTTTAACCAACCAACCCTCATCCCCCTTCCTCTCCTAAGCCCTCTTTCTCGTACCAAACCAGAAATAAAAAGTTAAGGGTTCGCGAGGACTCCGGTCCGTTTATTTTCCCTCGGAGTACGATAAAGTAAGAATAAAAAGTTTCGAGTCGAAAGATTAAGAGTCTGCGGACTCGCCGAGACGTGAAAAATCAGCGTAAGCCAAAGTGAAGAGAAAAGTCCTTTTCTCTCGTCTGGAAGGAACGAAAATGGCGCGAGCAAATACTTAGCAAGAGGAAAGAAGAGAAGGGCGGAGGAGGGGGGAAGGGGGTTGCAGAAAACGTAACCTCGTTACGAGAATCCGTGAAAACGCTGGGTGGGGGAAGGGCTCTGGACGAATCTCGGAAAATGTTGAACCGGGAGGAAAATCGGGGGTCCCGACCGCGCGGAAAACTCACTTCCGGTCGTTCGACGCGCATTCAAATATACTCGGAACATCGCGGCCATGAAGTTATGCCCCCGCCATCGCCGGTTCGAAACATCCGAGTTACGTCCGGAAATGCGTTATAGCTCGTTAAATTTACGTATGCAACTTTGCCACGCATTATTCTACACTTCGAGAATAACTCGATCGTTCGGTCCAATCGGAAGTAAAGAAAAACTTGAAAAAAGGGCTTGAAAAAATTGGGCTTGTATCAAACCCTCGTAACCTTGGATAAAGGTTACAGGGCTGAACTGATTCTATTTAAAAAATAATAATTTTTGGAAAAAATAATATTTTGGTTTCGAGAGATATCGATTTTTGTCAATTTTTTTGTTAAACTTGATTGGAACTTTTGCTAATTCCAGGATTCAAAAATGGCGAAATAAAAATCGAGGAATTCGAAAGAATTGGTTATAGTTTTATTTGTACAGGTAAAATGTAATTTTCAACGTCATTGATATATATTTATTTAAAATATTGGTTGTTTCAAAACCTCAAAAAATATTGGTAATTTTAAGGCTTCAAGAAATAAAAATATTTTCGTTGCACTTTATATTTCATTTTCATTAAAATCGAGCACGATTTTTCAAAACGTCCCAAAATTTCGTTGTCATATTTGAGCTTTGAAAATAATTGAAACATAGGAAGATAAAAAAAAAGAAGATTAGCGTCAAAATAAAAAAAATATCGTCTACACCACAATTACAACTAAAAAAATCCAAAGCAAATCCAAATCCAAAATCGAATTTTAAATTTATCACGCCAAAAATAACAAGAAAAAAAAATAATTGAAAATACCATTGCGCAGTAAAAAAACGTCGCCTAATCCTAACTTTTTTTCTTCAGTAGAAACCTAAAAAAAAAAGAACGACGCAGTCAAGTCTCGAAACGTGGAATGATCCGCGTTTGCCATTATGAATAATTCACCGTAAAAGTAGAGCGGAGCGTTGCTTCGAAAAAGGCATTCAAACGTCGGTTTTTCGTCGGTTCTGTCATGATTCCAGATAAGAGTTCGTCATTTGAGGTTATCCATAACGATCATGGTACCATTTTCCATTATTTTCAGCGTGTAGCCGTAATGGAATTTCAATGCGTTCCTCGTAGAATTGAGAAAGTAGAAAGAAAAAGAAAAAATGAGGCTGGTTCTCATTTCTCGGATGCGAAAACGGGGATTGTCCCGTCATTTAGAATGCCGGGATAGACCAGAACGGGTGAAGAGTTGCCGGTAGTTGTTGGAGGCTCTCACAGTCTGGCAATAAAATCGTAAAACAAAAGGTCTTTAACAGCCCGCGGTTCCCCACTGTTATTACTCGCTCGCTTTGGCCGTGGCGGACTGCGAGAGGAGGTCGAGAGGAGGCCAGTGCGATCCGTAGAGAAGCGGTGGAGAACAAAGAGAGAAAAAGAAATGAACGAAACGATGAAAAAAGAAAAAGAAAAATACGAAAAAGAAAAAGAAAACAAAACGGAGAAGCAAAAGGAGAAGGTTCGAGGTAGAGAAGGGTCCGAGGAGAACGGAGGTCTCTCTGAAAAAGGGGTTGAGGATAAATTAAGTGGAAGGGCTGGTGGCCCCCTCAGGGCCCGAGAAGAAAAATATTCGACCCCAGGCTTTGTACGATGGGGAATACCGGGCCCCCCCCCCCCCCCTAACTCCCCTCGTACGAACCCACAAAAATCGCCTTCAAGATTCAGGCTCCGAATCGCCCCGAACGGAAAAAACAAGAGAGCCCAAGAAAGCAGAAAAAAGAATCTGGAGGAGGTAGAATGGGGAACAACGACGACGAGCATATGGAGGGTTTCGACCGGGGAGGCCTTAAAGTCTGCAGGAGGGCTTCGATGCATATCACGAGAGAGAAAAAGAGAGAGAGAAAGAGCGAGAAAGACCGGACTGAATTTGATGATGCAGACCAGAGACCCAGGAGAACCAGCAACTGAAGATATCAATCAACGGGCGCATTGTGCTTGAGGATAATTTGACGCGCTGAAAGAACGAGATCTCAAATTCCAAAATCGGATAATGGGGGTCTGACGTGATGCCCCTTAAACCCTATTCCACCCTCCGATCCAACTTTTCTGGATCCAGTCGTTCAACGTCTTCCTAGAAAGATGCTGGATTCTCCGTCGTACGAAAACCATGCTTGATACATTCTGATTTTAACGTCTTTTTGAAAAATACAAAAAAAAAAACGATGCGAAAATCCGTAAAAAAATATTGATCCAATGACGTTTGCCTGATGGACTTACACGTGGCCAATGTTCGGAAGCGCGCCGTCGGCAAACTCTCGTGACTCTTGGACAACCGGACTTCGATCGAACTTTATTACTCGCCGGGTGTTTGTTCCTTGCTTGTCCAGCAGGTATTTTACATTCGGATCATCACCGATCTTTTTACCCGGATCAACTTCTGGTTGTCTTTTTCGCTGTTCCATTGGTTTTTGGGAAAACGCTTTCAGGCATAGAACGATAAGAGATTCTCCGCTGTCCAATGAGGACTAGATCCTTTTAAAGGATCTTGAAAGACTCCACCACATTAGAACGTCCTGACCTTCCATGAGCCAAGCTAGTCCTTTGCGATGTCTCAATGGCTGGACTCGAGTATCAAAGATAAACCCGGAAATAAAAAGAACCCTGAAGTACGAAAAGAAACAACTAGCTGATGGATGTTTCTCACTGGAAACGAGAAACGACCCTAAGAAAGCCTTCCGAGCAGGCGATGAATTATTAAGGCCGATTAAACTTCCAAGCTAACGATTCGATCGCGTGCGATTCGAATTCCGCCCCATCCGTCACTGCCAAATTTGCAAAAATCACCTCGGCCACATTCCGCGTGTCTGTTTCCCCAACGAGCATTCGTAACGCGAAAAAAACTCTTGACGATACTTTTCCCGGTTACTTTCAGTCTTTGAAGAAATAGAAGTCGCGTCGTATTGATAAAAGTCAAGATCAATCATCAATGGCAATTGAAAAATGATTTTTTCGTGAAGTTTTGATTAATTGACACAACCACTAGTCACAGTATCCATCATGATTCCTCATTCGACGAAAACATCGAAATAGCTTTTTTGGTGGTGCAGATGTTAGCTTTTGGCTGACAGGCTCGCCCAATTCTTCGTGACTTATTATTTCATATTTTACACTAAATGATTCTTATTTTCATTCAAACGGATATTTTTGAAGAAAAATGAGAATTGAGTGCTGGATCGTTCGTCCAAAAAATGGGCTGATCATGGATTGGACAAAAACGACCAATCGCGCACTGAAAGAGTTGGAAAGGACATCAAAAGAACATTGAAAGTCTAATAGAATACCAAAGAAAAGAACTTCCTCCTGGTGGTTCTTGATTTCACAAGAGCCCGGATAATCCTGGTCGTATCAATGGGTACATCGTCTTGAATCGACGTAGAATGGGAAATACGATTCGCTGGATAGTCCACGAGTAAAAGGTATCGACGCAACGCCATTTGTACCTGCGGCACGCGTCCCACGAGGAGCGTCGACTTTTCCCTTTTTTTTTTCGAGCTTTCAAAAGTGGCGTCGAGCGAGGCTTAAGAGGGATTGAGAGCACCCTTCGCAGGGAATAAAATAGGAAATACCTGCCGACTCGGTAGGCTCATTGAGACCCACCAGTTCGACTTTTAACAGGTGTTATTGTTGGAAGGTTGATCATCATCATGAAGGAACATCACTAGGATCATGGGGATTCCAAATAATAGGAACTTCCGAAGTTTTATGATCTTTGGATAACGAAAGATTGAAAATTTGCCAGATATTCTTACCTGTTGTCCAATTCGTTGGAGATATCTCGGTGTCTGGATACCGAAGTGTTTGCCACTTAGAAAGAGCCCGTCGGCTCGGCTGTTTAATCGTTGTTCCACGGCTGGACGATCAAACGCCAAGTCCCGTTTAATCACTTCGATCGCACTGAGCAATGTTTCCTTATCGCGATATACCCAAGCCTCGACACTACCCGCACTCGTTACGGTATTCACGAGTTTTTATTTTTATTTTCTTTTTTTTTGTGATCCAGAAGTAACTCCGAGATTCTAGAAGGTTGAGAAGTTTCCCCATAGTCCCAATAATCCACACAGGTTTGGATGATAAGAAGAACGAAGGTCCAAAAGAGTCTTCAACACTTTAGAAGTCTTTCCTTATCCAGCTGAATCAGGAAGGTTCCGTTTCGGATAGGATCCTTTATGGATCCCGAAGACAGTCGTTGAATGTTGAGTCGGGTGACCGAGGAGTAACTCGAAGGGATCGGAGTCGAGAGTGTGCACTGTCCGTTCCGCCGGTCTCGACTGAGGTGTCCGAATGACTAGGAGGTGCCTCGCGAGTGAACGTAGAGTCGCGTGGTTCGCGGCGTAACGAGTAATAGCCTCGCTTCGTTGATCCTCCAAGCTTGGTGGTTGCCCCCCCAAACCTCCTCCACCTCCTACTTGTCGTTATTTCTTGTATCTATCGAGCACGCGGTGATAGGAGAGAAAGAGAGATGGAACAGCAAAGAGGGATGGAGAGAAAGAGAGAAAGAGAGGGAAATGTATAGAAAGGAGCCAACGGTGCCTTAGCCACCCGTTCTTTTCGACCCACTCCGACGATCTGCGTATCCGACGATGCCTCTGCCCTAACAGTCACGCCGTGATAGTGTCCTCGGTTGCCGCCGAGTTCCATCGGGTTCTCCGGTGTGTTCGGCCCGATACGGACTTGGTGGTGGTCACGGTTGTGGTGGTGGTAACAACGCCGCCGGTTGGCGGGGATCCCGCGCACTTTTTTACCCCCTCCAATAACTCATCGTCCCTTCTTCGCTTCATCCAAGTTCCCCCACTTCGCTTGCTTCGCCAACGGCCGTTCCGACTCCGCCCCACCACCTCTATCATCATCCCCACCACTCAACTGCCTCGTCACGAAACTCACGAGCTTCCGCGACTCGCCGTCAAAATTTGTCGCTACTCTACGCGCGTGCGAGCGTCACGACGCTCAGCGTCACTCTTCAACGAGGGAGAGGGCGAGAACTCTATTCCGGATAAGAGAAACTTCGAACTCCAATAACCCCCACCCCACTTTTCCGAACAACCTCCCACTACTTTCAATATTTCCCCTACGATCCTCTTCCCTCGCCCCTTCTCCCCTCTACTTTCCATTATTTCTCCCACTTTTTACACTTTCCCTCTCTACGTATATCCACCCACTGGTGGGGATACGCTATAGCGGGGAAAACTCTGTTCTCCGATGGGAAGGGACTATACGATTGGGCTATATGTGACCCTGTGTACGTTTCTTCTCGCTCTATCGCCGATAACGCGATCGCTGCACTTTTTTTTCTTCTTTCTTTTCGTTTATTCCCACTCCTTACTTTCTTTATTATTTTTTTTTCTTTTTTTTTTTTCGTAAACATATTTTTACTTCGAAGATAGGCGCTTCTGTAACGAGCATACTTTTTCGAACGCTCAAGCTTTTCCAAGATACTACGAAAATTCTTCGTCGAGCCACGAATCTTTTGTCGAAAAGTTTGCGGACTTTTATTGATATTTTTTTTTTTCATTTTGCATATTTTTTTTTTTTTGGAGAGTAGATCGAAGCTTGGTTACGATATTGCGGTGATTTAACAGCTTGAAAAATTGGGATTTACTTAATTGATATATATATATTCAGCGGACGATGAAAAAAATGAATTGAAAATTGGAAGATGTTCCGGTTTTTGAGTCGATTGAAAATTGAGAGGAGCTCACCTTCAATGCAAATTCTATTGGTACTTTTATCACGTTTATTTTTTTATTTTTAATTTTTATTTATTTATTTTTGTATACTACTTTCGTTTTATTTAACTTACATTTTTGAGAGCATTATTTTCCTACGTATTATTTCGATATTAAGGTTATTTGTTTTGAGTTTAAATTAGTTTTAACACTGATATATTACATTGCGAATTAAACTTCTGTTCCAGCATTGCTGTTTTTGATTTTATGTATTTTTCAATGATAGAAAAATTAATCAGTCGTTCAACTTTTGTCAAAACGTCTGGTTGCCTGTTGCAGTATAAATAAATTTTCTTATTTCTTTCTTTCTCTTTCTCACTCCCTCTCATTTTCCGGTTCAAATAAAAAATGAGATTACTTCAATCCCAGTAAAATTCTATTTTAACATTTACCATATAGCTCCTTAATTTATTTTCTGAATATAACTTTTTTCGTTTCAATTTTTTTTGTAACCTTCTCTAATGTCAAAAAATTAATTATTTTTTAAATTTTTTAAAGTTTTTTAAATTAATTCATCATCAATTAATTTAAAAAACATATTATATATATCTCCGATGTTTTATCGTCAATAAACTCTTTATCTTTTTTAATTTAATTTCTCTTATGCAAATCAATATATTTTATTTATTCATAATTCAGAAAAATATTTCATGAATTTTCCCAGCATTGATAAATGTTCATTAAATTTCCTTCTCTCTCAGTACTTATTTATTAATTGCATAATTTTTAATATTCCTACTTAATTTCTTTTATCTGTAGATAAATACCTTTTTTTTTCACTTCGGCATGACACTCGTTAACAGTCACATTTACGGAGGATCATTTTTTGTCCGTAATACGAAACTACGAAATAACGTTGGCGACTGTCATTTTTGCGTTATCAGGCGAAGAGTCCTCGGAGTGTAACGCGAAGGCCCGTTGAGTTTCGTTAGATCTGCTTTACGAGGTTATCAGAAAAATTTGGAATTTTGGGGATGGCTGTTTGTCGCAATCCAGATAACTGCCCGAGTGTCCCGAAGTTTTCTGACACGTTTAATAACGGATGTATCGCATCATTCGCGCGCGTACACGTACGAGCGAACACAAATGGTGTATCAGAGATAACACGGGGAGAAATTATCTTATCGTGACTAGCCTGGCTATCGAAGCGGCGCAACCCTCCCCTTTTTTATCACCCGTCATTTATTTGTTAACCTGATAACTGGTTTATCGAGCTTCATCGTCTGTGCTGGTTCTTAAAAAAAAAAAAAAAAAAAACTGACAAGAAAAAAAAACGGAAAAAAAAATAAATAAAAACGAAAGGAAGAAAAATAGCAAGTCTCCACGTGCTGACTCGATAAATCACAGCAGTTCACCGAATTACATCTACTGCTGTTCTCCGAAGTGATTTTTCTCGAACGATTCCAATCTTAACAAACCTGACCAATTTTCTTTCGTCGAAGCTGAAGGTCATCGAGGTCATCGATGTATCTTCTTCTTCACCCAAACAAACTTGTAGATTATAAAAAAGAAGAAAATTGTTTTTTTTTTTATTTATTGTTCCTTTTTTTAAATTTTTATTTTGGAGATTCAATTCCAAGAAATCCTTCGTCCACTCGACCGCAGAGGTCATCCCGGTCAACCCGAGAAAGACTCGAACGACTTTTCTAGAGCTTGAGGTCATACCGGTCAACCAAAACGAACACAGCTTTACGATCGAAACAAAACCTAAACAACGTTTTCATTCTGTAACCGGAAGTCCTGGTTCGACTGAAACAATCCGGGCAATTTTCATTGCCAACTCGAGGAAAGTCAAACCATTTTTTTTTTTTCGAGCTTGCAATTGGCGTTTGTCATTGTCAACGCGTATTTTTTCTTTTTTTTAATTTGAGCTCGTTGACGTTCTCGTCAATTGAGAAAAAAACGACTTTGTTAGAGGCCAAGTTGATCCTTCGTCCTTCCAAATTCAAGCCAACCGTAAAATAGAATTTTTTGGTTTTCAAAGTTTTTCCTGATTCATCCGAAAGTTACAAATTTGGAAAAACTTGTTTTCTACGACCCGAAATCCTAAAGGAAACCGACATCATCGGTTCACCAATCCAAAGCAGATATTCTTTCATCCGTCTTGAAAGAGATGTCCGAAGAACGGCAAAAGTTTTTTCGAGGATCGAACCTCCAGCGAGCACTTCTCTTTCCAACCGATTCCAACCAAAACAAACCCAATAAAGGCCTCATAGAGATTTCCAAGTTCATTCGAAAGACGATTAACGACGGATCGTTGATTGGAGTCATCCGCACACTCACGTGACACTACAAATGACGGCGCAGCAAGTACCACACTAGGAGTGTTGGAAACGACTTAAAACCCTGCCAAAACGTCAATTCCTTTTTTTTCCCCTAGTTATCGTCCAGTCATCAAAGTAGGTCCAATAGAAGCGCGCACCGGAAGTACGAATATTGAAAAAAAAAATAAATATACGATCACGAGATTATAAAAAAAAAGGTGATAAAAGCGCGTTTTTGGTAGTCGGTTGTCACGATGGAAGGGTTGGTGGCACGCGCGTTCGACTGGCTTCCCTCGATGATCCGGTCGCCGAGTTGGGCGCGAGAGAACACGCGCGGTTTCCCCTTCGCGCAACTTTCCCTATTCTGGTCGTCCCCTCGCCGATTCACCACCCCCCACCCCCCTGCCACCATCAAACCCCCACCCCCGTTCGAACGAAAGAAGAGAACGTGTTCCCGCTTCCGTTTCACCCCACCCTTCCAACTCCGCCACCTTTGGCGAAACACCTCGCGTTGCCGCGAGGGGACCTGCGAACGATGAGGAAAGCCGCTGTTACCTATCTCGTTTCTGCTTAACCTCACCAGCCGGCCCGTTTACGCGAAGCAACGCTGGAATTTAAGAAAACAAGACAACCCCACCATCGGGTTTCTGGACGCGCTACTGTCTTTCAGCAAACTCCGCCTAGTGACGCGCTTTCACCCCCGCGCCACCATTACCGGGCAAAGAAAAACGCCGGGAAAAGGAGCGTGTACGATAATCGCGGCGGAAAAAAAGTGAGGTTGGAAAAATACGAGTGGGGGAAGTATGCGTACGTCTAACGTTGAAACGCATCGTCCCCTTCAACCATCCACCAGAAGAATGCCTGCACGCTTCGATGATGACGAAACCCCGCCCCCGCAAGGGTTGTTTTTCATCAAACAACCCTTCGCCCTTTTCTATATCCAACCTCCCCTCCGATTCTTTCCATCAACTTTTTCACGATCGTTTCTCCTTTCTCCAACGTTACTTTTATTCAACTTCCATTTTTTCCTCACCGAGGACGCCACCGTTTCGCCAAACCGTCGCTATCCCTTAACCCCATCTGCCGTGAATCTTGGCACCCTCCTTACCATCGCGAAATATACGTACTTCTCGAAACTACCGACAGATGGCGAACCAGCTCCAAAACCTTCGAACGATTTGCCCTTCCCCACATTCTCGGCGAACTTATCTCCAGACTCCCCGAATTCTTTCGTACCGACCGCTCGCGAAATTTTAGTTCTCACGACTTACACCCGGCGCTCGAACGCTGGCGACACTCAGCGGTCATTTTGGGATACTTTTTTAAATTCCGATCTCTCATTGAACACTACGATGATATTAATTTTTAGTTACTTTATTCAAATTAGTCGTTGTTTCTTTTGTAAATTTAATGATAATTGATATTATCATTAAATTTGGGAATATTCTATTGGTGATAATTGATCATCAATAGCAATAGAATATTACCAACGTGCATTTTATTTTCCTCGCTTCGTGTTTCATTATTTGTTGCTACGAAATGGATTTCAAAATTTATTTTAATTTTAGTTGATCATGCATTCATTTATTTTTATTACGTATTCGCGTTTTCATAGCCGCAATATAATTTTCGCTTCCCGAATTACGCGGTGCGAGGTGCTAAAAGGCCCCTCTCGGTTGGAGACCAAAGCGATTATGAAAAAATCTCGAGGCACTTTTACGAGCGTTATTTTTTAAAACGACGTACACTTACGAATATTACAGTGGGAAATGAGAGGATTTATCTGTACCCTCCAGTCAACGGTATCGTGAATTAATCTCCTATCAAACCACGATTTTATCGAGTCGTAACTTTTGAAATTCTTGAATCCCAAATTTCGAATCATTCAATCATTCAAATCTTGCAATCAATAAAAATTTTTGAATACAGAAAATAAATAAAATTTGTCCTGCCAACGAAAACTGAACTTTTCGAAACTCGCTATTTAAAAAGTAGCCAAGCAGGTCGAAAGATTTTTTTCGCTGATCTCTACATTTCGAGAAGTTATCAATTTTGAAATATTCCGTTGGTTAAAAATACCACAATTTTATTTCGCTAACTTAAAACTACAGAAATTAAGTTAAATAATCTTTCGAAAACTCAAGCCTTGAAAAGCCAAATAAAAAAATCTGTCACACAGATACTCCCAGAAAAAAAAAAAGAAAATAACGTTAAAAACATTTTTAAAAAACTGTCAATTCTTTGTCAATCTTTTCGAAATAATTGTAACTTATCAGATTTATTTATCAAAAACAACGACTAATTAAATTCAATAATAATCCATATATTTCTAATTTAAAAAAATTCTTTCTTTATTTAATTAAATTAAATTCATTAATTCAATAAAAAGTCCAACTAACTAAAATTCCTATTAATGATGAGTCAACACGGGTCACTAGAAAATTCAATTCGTTCAACAGTAACAAAAACCAAGCCAAACGTTTATCAGCTTTTTAATTCGCTATCAATGACGAAAAAAAAGGAAAAAAAAAAAGAAAAAAAAATGACTAGAACTTTTTTTTTTTTTTTTTTTTTTTTTCGGCCGTTTTCCAGCGACGGATTATCCGGTTTGAGCGATGCGATTTGGCTGAGCTTCGAGATCTACCTCCGGGGAGAGGTGAATCAACGGGCTATCAGTGGCTATTGGCCAGAAACGCGGCAATCGGATAGTCTCTGTAGGGGGAGAATGTGGACGGTTGGGCAGATTGCAAGAGCCAAACCCCCGTAGTGCTGCGATTATATGTACATATATAAAACGGTTAGCTTCACGATCCGACGGATCAGTTGGGCTCACTCTCGCGTCATGCCGCATAATTGATTTTACCTCGAGATGCTAAACGCTTCAATCTGGCTAATGGCGCGTTTGCGCAAAACTCCGACGCGACCGAGCTCAAATAAAACAATCAAAAGTATTTTCAAAAAAAAAAAAGAAACAAAAAAACGAATAAATAAAAAATCGTAATGAATAATAAAGAAGTTTAGCATTAAAGATGAACATAAATATATGTAAATAAATTCTCGATATATTAATTATCTGGATTTATTTATTAATTTTCCCTGTCAACTTGACAATTGACTGTCAATTTTTTATTCAACCGTCAATTCGTCAATCGATTGTCGATTTTCCAGTTCGTTAATTCGTCGATGAGCTATCGATAACTTAGTAAAGTGTCTACTTGTCAATGAAATATCAATTTATTAATAAAATTTGAATTTATCAATAAAATATCAATTTATCAATAAACTATGGATGTATATCAAGCTGTCAATATTTCAATTAACCGTCAGTATGTCAACAAACCATCAATTCCTCTATCCGCCAATAATTCACCCAATAAAAAATTCACCAGTCGTCACTTCGTTCTCTTTCAATTTTTTGTTTCATCGACCTTGCCACATTTTCAAAGGTTTCCTAGTATGTGCGATGTGTCAAGAATGGGACCTGACTCTCGATTTTTTACGCGCGAGTGAAATACGATCACCGTGTCGTTCATTTTTTTTTTTTCTTTTTTGGATCTTGAACGTTGCCTTATGAGATAGACCCTACAACCATGTTCCTTAAAAAATGATGAGTCAGGTAGAATATAACAAGTTCACGGTTACACAGAGAGCCAAGTTTTTTTTCTTTTTTTTTTTTCTTTAGATCGTTACCTCAGAGCCCTCAAATATACCTGCTGCATTCCAAATGCTGCACTTTTTTTTTCACGAGTCGTGACGCCCTCGCCACGCTAAATTCATCCCTCTTTCATTATTCTTATTAATACCTTTACTGCTTTGTAGGGCTTTTTGAAATTCCAACAGGCTTCCTTATAATCCTCCCCAGGTAGTCTCCTGGGCGTGTTTTGTACCAAAAAAGGTCCATGCAATGTTTACCCCTCTACTATTCTCGTGGTGTACCTCCAAAAGTATTCAAAACACGTATTTGTACCCACACGTGTATAAATACCTTTATACACGATAAAAGACGATTTTGAAGACACTTGATTCGAGGACTTTTCAATCCACGTGCCAAGAATCCTTTTGAAAAAATAAAACCTTTCAAAATCGTTCTTTGAAACCTCCGATTATAATCATAATCAATATTTCGACAATACTTAATTATTATTCCAATGACGGATTATATTATTTCGACCAATTATTTTTTACTCGAAAATATAAGTATTGAAGTATATCGATAATTTTATAATCAATATATTAATATATTCCATGCAATAAAATTTCATTTAGGATTTTTAAATATTTGAATAAATATTAATATAGAATTTTTTTTTAATTCATTATTATTTGTGAATATAAAAATGTAAAAAAAATGAATTGAACAAATATGTTTTCTTTTACTGAACGACAATTCCTTACAATTTCCATTTATTGTTTTATTAAAATTCATTAACTTTTTAGCTTGAGTAAAAAATAATACTGAGTTTTAACAAATCATGCATAATTTTGGTTAGATTTTCAAAATTTAATCTCTGGGTTACGTGATCCAGAAAAATCCCTATAACTTCCTACATTTTTCGATTATCAATGTAAAATTTACCTGTAAAAAAAATGTTTAAAAAAATGTTTAAAAAAGTTTATTCGTTTTGGTTACTGAATTCTCTGAATTTGTTTAGGTTACTGAATTCTCTGAATTTGTTCAGGTTACTGAATTCTCTGAATTTGTTTGGGTTACTAAATTCTCTGGATTTGTTTGGGTTACCTTATTCTTCGAATTTCAAGAACGTAATTCTCCTCGTGATTAAATTTGGTCACCGGATATGATATTTGACAGCTAATAGAAGACACTGCTGACACGGATATAATTGGAGTCTCATTTCGTACGAGTTAGGCCACGAATGCTCGCGTCGCACTGGCAGCTGGCGCAAAACTGACCTGAACTCCGATCAACGCATTCAAGTCGAAGCGTGCATTTTTTTAGGGCTCGAACGTCTCGAGGATTTGAAACGGCGCGCTTGCGCGCTGCGTGCAGTCATTCGGTTAAGTGTGCGCACTTTGCAATTTGTTTATTTTCGTTTTTCGAATAAAAAACGACAAATGCTACGCAACTCGTCGTTTCTTATTATCAAAGCTAATTGTCCATAAACTGGGTGCGCACACTTGCCCCCGCGTGCGCACACTTGCCCCGAAAGACTCTATTTTTTCAAAATGTCCTGATTTGATGAATGAACTTTTTCATAATGACGATCTCTTGATCAGCATCATGAAAATGATCAGTATCTTGTTTTATATCTGACAGGTCAAACGCCACCGAAAATTGAAGACATTTCCTCGATGTAAATCTCTTTTCAAGTGACCGGTAAAAATCCACTTTCTCAAGTGTGATTCTCAGGTATCGGAAGGCCAACTCGAAAAAAAAAAACGATGAAACGATAACTTCCAACGAGTGGGTCGATAATCATCCGAGAATTGAGTAAACTCGCGCGACGTCTGAATTATTTTCGTGACATCGATCTTCCACGATTGATCGATCGATAAATCGCGGAAATCTTCATTGTCTTTCGAGCATCTTTTTTTTTTTGTCGTTTCACTGAAAAGTGGGATGCGTCGCAATTGATAAAAATTATCGGCTCGAATCTTCGTAGATTGGAATTTCAACTTTGATGTTTTTATTCGAGTGAACAATTTTGTGTTCCAATTGAGGATTTTTTTTTGGAAAATGTACGAGGGTTTTATGATGAGATACGATTTTTTATTTTCTGGGATTTTATTTCTTGAAAATATGGGATTTTCATTCTGAAGAACTGCTGTTCCTGAAATATTCAGATTTTTTAAAGTTTTAAATTTCATTACAATTTTTAAAGTTCAATAAAATTTAATATTTCGGATGAAATTACTATTTATTATTTTGTCATTACAATGCAAAATTTCGAATGAAAATAAAAAACTGTTTACGCAGACTGATACAATTTTGAATTCTTGAAAAAAGTTCATCAATTGTTCAATTTGATTTCAATTTGATTTTAAATTTTGAATTTCAATAAAATTCAATTTTTACTGCGTAATAATTTTTTTTTTAATTCGTCACTGCAATACGAAATTTCGAATGAAAATAAAAAACTGTTTAAGCAGACTGAAACATTTTTAAATTCTTTAAAAAAAATCGTCCAATTGTTACATTGCTAAACTCGAGGTAATGAAGACTTCGTATTTGAAACGTTCGACCGGAAGTCGTGTAAAGAGGATGACAGGAGGAACAGCAATAACGAGGGGTGTCATCGTTTCCAGATCTCGAGCTAAGCGTCCGATCGTAAAAGTTGTCGGCTGAACAGCTGGAGTCATTCGTTCCCGATGTGATTTTCAAACGATCGGTTATAGCGACGACAACTTCTCTGATCTACAAACGACGATCTCTAATTACCGGAAAACCCATTTGAGATTTAACGGTTATTTTTTTGTTCGTTTGGCAGTAAACGAGGACGATCGGATCTTTCGATATGCAACTCGCCGATCGCCCGTGACACGAATGAAATATCGCAATAAAATAAACGAATAAAATGTCATAACGAACTGTCGTAACACCGCGAGATGTAAACGGTGCTCCTTCGAGAAATATATTCTTTTTTTATTCGTCTCTCTCCGAAAAAGCAATCTTCGAATCGATGAAATACGACACCGAGACTACATTATGCCGAACCGGTTGTTTTTCTTGTAACTCATTCGTACAATCAAAGCCTACCACGTAACTATTAATTTTAATAATATTGATGCAACGATTTTTACGCCCCCGCAATTTGTAAGTGAAAGGATCGTTTGTTTAAAAGTGTATTGATGACACAATCTCAGAAAAGTTGTTTTTTTTATTTATTAATTAATTAATTAATTAATGATTTACTTATTAATTAACGAATTAATTAATTTTTATATCTGTTTATTCATTTTTTAATCCATTTATTCATTTATTTATTTATTAGTAATATATTAATGTTAAATGAATTACTTGAATGATTTTAATTCAATAGAATTTTTTGATTATGTGATTTCAATTTATTTACACGAATTTGATTTCATTTGATTTTATTTTTCGATAATATTTGATTTTTTTAAAATTGAATACAATCGATATTAAAAATTATACAATGAAAATAAAATATTACTTTATTCGCTAATATACAATTAAATCTGATTTTTATTATTTTTATTAATTATTATTATTTTTAACAATTGAAATAATATATACATCGCTTTATTACTACACAAAATATTAATACAACAATTAATACGAAATTTAAGTAATTTCGTTACAACGAAATTCGAAATCACAATGAAAAAAATCAATCGAATAAACAATATTTAAAAAATTAATTCTCGATTATACAAATATATTTTCACAATAATTATCTTTTTTTTTTCGTTAAATCTGTATAAATGAAATTCACGAGAATGTTCACCAGGAAATTAATTTTCAGAATTTTCGAAAAATAAATATGTAAAAACGCACGTGATACCTACGATTGTCTGGAAATAGTGTTCTCATCCGTATCATTAATCTCTCGTAGACGGGGATACCTCGAAGACGAGGATCCCCATAGGAGGATACAAACTCGCCAGGACCCTCGGAGGATGTAGAAAACGTAAGTTTATGATAGTCTTACGATAGAGAGGGGACTTGTAGCGTTCGGTAAAAGTTACGAGTATGAAGGCTCCTTCATCGTCTTCGATTGCTCGGCTATCGTAACGACACCCATTCGTTAAAGAAATCGGAGAGACTTCAACATTAAATACTCGTATCGCGTAACTGTCGGACAAATTGAAAAACAATCAAAAGATAAAAGAAAATAAAAAATAAAAATAAAAATCAGTGAAATAAAGAAAATCGAAATAAAAAACGAAATTAAAAAAACCAATGAATCATAAAAATTAAAAAAAACCCAAACAAAATAAAAATAAGGTAATTTATTTAATGAAAATAAACAAAAACGAGATAAAAATAAAAATACAAGCTTAAAAAACAAAATGAGTAGATTAAAATAAAGAACGGAATACATAATAATGTTTATTTTTCGATTTTTTTTTTCTTCTTTTAATTTTTTACAAACATTTTCATTGCCATTTCATTTTAAATCCTTCATTTCTCATTTTTTACAATACTTTTTTGTTAATTCCATTTTATTTCGGTTATTAAAAAGGATGAGACGAAAATAAAATAAAAATAAGAAAGAAGCGTTGTAAAAAATAAAAAATCCAGGAGATAAAAGGATATGAAAATGTTTGTAAAAAAATAAAAAAGAGGTCAGAAAAATTGAAAAAAAAAAAAATTAACGTGGAAGAAACCGAGAAAAAAAAAGGGAGAAGTTATGGGAGATTTCAGATAGGAAAACGTTAGGCATGGGGTTACGAGGGCTGGGGAATAGTCCATGAGCGAGGCAGGTGGATCGACTCGCAAAGGCCGATCACCAGACTCCGAAAAACCGTTTCAAATAAACTATCCGACGGACTTTTTCGAGACTGAAAATTTATCTATCGCCACGAAGGCATCTACGACCGGAGATTTTTTCTTCTCTTTATTTTTTTCTCTCCGCCGCCAGTCAGTCAGCGTGCCAGCAGTGTGCAACAGGTGAACTCGAGCGTGGGACCCTTTTTCTCTTCAGACTTTTTCCTTTTTTTTTTTTAACTCACTCACTCGGACGGACGTTCTCGCGAGAGTAGATAATAAAAATAACGAAAGAGTGCGCTGCAGGACGATTAGGAAAAGTTTCGGTTTTTGATAGCACCTTTGAAATTTTTAACGATCCTAGATTGAAGCGGAACATTCCGTATGGAAAATAGCTGGAAAACGGATGGGGAAAAATAATTGTTTTTTTTTTTAAATTCTATTTTGAGCATTATTGCAGGCGTATTTAAAAAATGAATTAAAATTGTTGAAAATTTGAGGAATAAGAATTGTTAATTAAATACGATTAAATATGAATTGTTACTGTTAATTATTTCAGAATTTTCATGTTGTTATAATGTATTTTTTAGTTTGTTTTTTATATTACGAATTATTGAAAAAATCGACCGTAATACTTGAATATTTTAGGAATGATAAATCTTTATAAAATACGATTAAACATTAATTATTATTATTATTTATTTCAGAATTTTCATATTGTTATAATGTGTTTTTTAAATTTTCAATATTACTAATAACATATTTCAAAAATCGACCAGTAAACATTTTAGGAATGATAATTCTTGATGAAATACGATAAAAAAAGAATTATTATTATAAATATATCAAAATGTTCATATTGTTATAATGATATAAGAAGCGAATGAACCGTGGAATACAAAAACGTAATTTCGTGTTTCCGCGGTTCTCGAACAGCATTGAGTCCCCGTGTGGGCCTGGAAAACGGAAACCCGCAGAGTGTCTGGTCTGGCGTCCACACGCGTGTTTCACAATCCAGACATAACAAACCCTCGTCAAAAATTCGTTTACACTATTCTTCTTTATTTTCTTTCCCCCAGGCTCGACAGTTTTTTTTGTCATCGTTATTCCTTGTTAATTCCTTTTTTCAGTACTTGTTTAATCATATTGTTGTAATAATGAAATTTAATAAAAATGATAATCGATAAGATTATTCTAAATCGATTCAAAAATAATACGAGAATAATTCAACTATAATGAATTTTCATATTCTTTAAATTTTCCTCGACTTTTCAATACGTTTAAATAATTGTTTATAGCGATCAATTAAAAATAATAAAAATTAATGAAAATAATAATTTTAAAGATTATTTTTAGTTAATTCAAGGATAGAATTCGAGGATAATTAAAAAATATTTAATTATTTTCCCATTTTCCTCGAATTTTCATTATTTTAAATTCATTTTTAATACAATTAATTAAAATTCAAGGACAATTCGAAGCCATTTTTGTTACGTGATATTTGTTTATTACATTTAATTAAAACGAAAATCGTTTAATTGTAATAAACAATGAATCAAAATTCATAAAAATTCGAAAATAATTCGAAAATAATTTAAAAATAAAAAAATTCGAGGATAATAAAAGAAAACGAAAACTCGAGGAGTGTAACACGGACACGTCACGGACGGATCAGGATTTTCTTCCTGATGCATTTTTCGCCCTCGACGATGACGCGATTCCAGAATATTTTCTGTCTTTTCCCCGAGGAAAAAAAATGGAAACTGACGCATCGGAGTTCGATCGAACCGGTCCCAGCTGACAGTAGGCGGAAAATGAGTTTGAAAAAAAAAAACTAAATGATTCACTATGCACATGGAATGATTTTGTTCCACTGGAAAAGCCAGCGATCAAGGATAACCTTGTCCTTGTAGCCGCGAGCAGTCTCGCGGTTCATCATCGTTAATATTCATCGCGCGCGTCGCCATTTCCTATTAGCCTCGATTTTAAAGTCCGCACGTTCATCCGACCTCGCGAGAAAACGTCGCTCTAATAAGCGATATCTCTCTCTCTCTCTCTCGCTGTTTTTTTATTCATCGACTGATCAGCAGCTGTGAATCTTGACAACCATCAAATGTGGGCACCATATTTTTTAAAAAATTCGTCACGTGTTCCACGCATTGAAACTTTAAAAACGGAAAAATCGGTGATGAAGTTCCAGGCTGGAAGTACTGCAGTCAGGAAATTCAAAAAACCATGTTTTTTCCTATGACAAAAATTCTGAACATCCCTATTAATGATAAAGCTCCACCTACATCATAAAAAAAAACAATTATCAAAAACTTTCAAATTCCAGTTCGAGAAAAAATATTTTGTTTACATTATAATAAACTTTAAAAAAACAATAAAACAAAATCTTGGAAGTGCAGGCTGAATAAAAAATGACATACAATATCTCGTAAAAAGTAAATAAAAATATTGTATCGTGGACGGAATATTTTTTTTTACTTAATATTTATCGACAGATAATAATAAAATAAAACTTGAAAATAAAACACGGATATAATAATTTTAGTATTTAATTTACTAATAAAATATAAATATTGATATAACAATATATAACTTAATAATAAAATATTGTAACTTCCGGCGAAATCGTTCGAGCCCATTTTCGTTTTCTTCTTTTTTTAATTCGGCATTAATTCAATAAAAATAAAAATAAACATTTCTCGAGAAAAAAAATCTGTATTCTTCAAATTTCACGTCGCGATAAGTGACGGCGAAACATGGAAGCATCGCGATCTTGAACTCATTTTTACCCGAGCTTTCAACTCGACGTAAAAAAATAACAAAACATATAGAAAAACAAAAAAAAAATGATAATAAATTCCCAGACGTAACACGCGTGTATGCACAACCGAATTTTAAACGTCCTTCGAAATTGTTTCTTTTTTTTCGTAGCAAAAAAATGACGTTTTTCAATTACGTATAAAATTGGCTTATGGCTTTTCTCATCCTCTTCAGCAAAGAATCGTTCGCGTCAACGACGCACAAGTCGACGTGGAATTATTATTAAATTTGATTAATTTTCAGTCCGTGACAAATGTCCGATGAATAAGCGAGGGTACACATTCGCGATGTTAAATCGATGATTCACGAGAATAAAAATTAGCCTTTTCTTTTTTCTTTTTTGGTCACGTGTACTCACACACGTGCGCGTTATAAAGTTTTTTTTTTGTACCTCGTAAATGAAGACAAAAAAAAGTAACGTCACGTCGTCGATATTGCACGGTGTGGAGAATTGAATAATAATAACGATAAAAATAATATAATTAATGTCCCGTAAGTATAAAATTTCCCGATGGTATAATACGATAGTTGGTACTTATAAGGAGATGCGCGGGATTGAGCCATTAACAGTCTCGATTGCTAAGCCAAACAACAAAGATCGACCTTGGTTGTTCCACGCTTGTAATACGATGACGTATGGAATGCGCAGCGATTGTTGTGCATCTCTGCGCCTTCCCTCACTCAGGAATTATCGGCACGTGGATTGATTAATTTTATCTCTCTCCTTCTCTGTCTCTCTTCTCTCTCTCTCTGTTCCTCTTTCGCACCTGGGTTCGGATAGGATCGATCTTTCAATTTTCTCCATTATTTCCAACCTATTATTTTCTCCATTTTTATAAATGTTTTTTATTTGCGGTACTATAACCCGAATAAAAGCATCGATTTTACAGAATTCAAACCCAAACGAAAAGGCAACCGAAATTTTGAATTCGAACTCACAAGAACTCAGATTGATGGCTTTTGATTCAAATAAAGCTTCACCAATTGCTAGATTATAACCCAAACGAAATTAAAGTAATTGCTGATTTCTAACCCAAACGAAATCAAACTATTTGCTGGGTTTTGACCCAAACAAAGTCAAATCAATTTCTGAATTCTAACCCAAACGAAAACTCAAACCAAATGTTTAATTCCAATTTTAAACGAAAACCCAAACAAGTGCTAATAAATTCTTCAATTCTGATGCATAAAAATATTTTTATTCAAACCCAAACGTACTGGAACAAACTGCTCAATTCCAACCCAAACAAATTGTCAAATTCAAAAAAAAATGATAATTTCCAACCCAATTGAATTCAAACAAATTGTTCAATTCCAACCCCAAACAAAAACCCAAACAAATCATTCAACTCGAACCCCGACTCGTACCAACCAAATTGCTGGTTTCCAACCGAACCCAAACACAAACAAATGAGTGACACCGATTCAGGCTGACGTTAAGCTCCACCAATTTTCATCATAACCCGATAATTGCCCAAGAAATCCCCACCACCTTCTCCCTTCCTCCTATCACCTAGAATCAACTTTCTAAATCGTTCTCTATTTTTCCATCGCCATAGAAACCTGGAAAAACTTAATCCAGCAGGAATCTATTGGGATTGGAGTTTCCAGATTGTCCGAATGAGCGATCAAAGGGTTTATGTAATCATCGCGATAACAATATTATTAATTACATAAACTTTTCATGTTCGAAGATTCGGATTTATAAGAATAGCAATAGGCAAGAGTATCAATCAATTGTCATAATTTTAATCAGGGCTTATCAGGCACACTTCGATGCTGTTTTCTTGCCAATTCTTTGACAATTCCTTGATAATCCGGGTTGTCCATTGGACGTTTGGGTTTCGCAGCGATAATTCAATCGAAAAATACCGATACAGTGTTTTAAACGGCAATTGTTTAAATAATTATGTTTCATCTGGTATTCACCGTCAAGTATTTATAAAAGTCAAATGTTGGGCCCAAACGGTCCCGAAAGTGATGAAACGGCAATTTTTTCGGGCCATCACACGCGCTGGCTTTTCGCAACACTCGAATTACTCTCGATCGCGCGAATGCGCGTTCCCTCGTACTCTCTAATGACTGCAAAACTCTCTGTAATTTATAACATGGAAAAAAAACGAAAAAAAAAATGATAATAATAATAATGAAAATAAATGAAACGCGCTCGCGCGCATACTTGTTTCGTATGCAACGCTTATTAGTGCACGCTGAATCCCATCTCGTAACTCGTGCGTTCCGCGTATTAATATACGCGCTATTGCGCAATCTACCCGCGTACGCGAGCGCCCTCATTAGAACGACGCCGGGAAATCCGTCCCTCGATTACTCGGGGAGAACGCGGTCGATACCTTTCCTAAAAAAAAAATGAATTTTTTTCGAACATTTTTCATTTTTTTTCTTTCACGATTTTTTATTATTTTTTTGCACGGTATTTTTTATTACTTAATTTTGCGCGTCGTTTTTCATTACATATTTTTTGTCTGTCATTTTTCATTGAGTAGTATTTTTTTCGGAATTTTTTTAATTACGAAAATTCTTTTTTCAAAAGATCTTCGTTGAATTTTTTGTTTTGTTTCAATTGATTAATTGAAAAACTTATTTTTCGATGACTTTTAAATTAAAATATTTGTTCATAAGAAAATTTCGAATAAAAAAAAAGTTTCTTTCGAGTATCCTTCATTGAAATGTTCAAAATATATTTTTATTTAAAAAAAAAAAACAATGCTTCTTTTCGATAAAAAAAATTATCGCACGAAAGATTCCTAAAAATAAACGTTTTTAAAATGTCACCATGACAGAACTTCAAAAATTCGAAAAACCCCAACCTGCATTAGAGAAAAAAGTTTAAATAATGCTCCAAAGTAAAAAAAATGAATGATTATTCAGTAGAAAAAATGATTTTTCCATTTTCAAGCCTCAGTCACCGGACAAAGTTCTTTGAAAACTGAACAAAAATGAAAATTAGTTTAAAAAATGTTCGATCCTTAAAAAAAAGAAGAGATTTTCGATTTTCGTCGACAAGTCGATTGGAGACTATCGTACAGTTTTGAAAATTCCGAAAAATCCAAATTTGTTGTAAATGGAGTTTCGGAAACACGGTTCGTCATTAAATTAGAAACTCTCTCGTTTTTTGCATGGAACGCAGGAATAATAACGCAAGCGGCGAGTCAGCCCTCCGTGGTTCGAGCAATCGGTACATTAACGTCATATTCCTGGCCGAGTCTATTTTACCATTGCAATAATAGTCGAGCCGGTATCCCGGTGTGCTCGTACACATGCGACGACTTGCCGGTTGAGGGCTCGAACGAGGATGTAAAATGACGACGTTGCGCAGAAGTGCATTCGTTGCTCATACGAGAGGACGATTTATTCGTCCTTCCTAGTCGACTGTCCGCAGACATCCTCATCGAGCCTCCGACCAACGTTGATAAAAATAAATTTCGATCTCACGAGAAAATTCTCGCTCGGAAATATTCTCGAAGTCAGTTTTAATCGATGCCTGATGTTGCCTCTTATCTTCTCAACGATTTGTCATAAATCATTCATCGAGAAAATCTCTGATCATTTATCAACTTATTTTTATAAAAATACCTATTTCAATAATAATTATTCAATTAAATTTCATTAAAAAACTATTTACCAATAGTTATAAATAAACAAACCCAAACAAATACAAAAAATCGGCTCGATTTTGATATTAGTCACACTTCTGAATATTTATCTAATTATTTTATCGAATTTTTTATTAAATATATATTAGGAAAGATTTTTTATTCAATAAAAAATAATCATTCGACCAGTTATGTTAATTATTGTTTATAAGTTCTAAATTATTGATATTCATTTGTTATTTTTGGTCTATATATGCACACAAATATTCCAACGATTTTTCTATCTTTTTATTTATTCCTTCTGAAATGAAAAAACAATCTGGTCTTTTTTCATCTAGACGGAACAGTTATAAACGAATTTTTTCGGAGTTGATGAAAAACGATTTTTTCAAATTTATTATTTTAATCCATTTTCGTAACCTTTTTTTAAATCAATTTTTTTAATCCCAAAAAAATGGGTTGAAAAATAATTCTTTCGGAGTATAAAGAGTAAATGTTTTTATTCCATATTTTGAAGTCACCACAGTAGCTTGGCTATAAAACAAAAGAAAATGTCTACCGCGGAATTTCTAACGCTTTCACTCTGGCTGTTATTGCGATACTAAATTGTATTGTTTTTTTTTTATTTGTTTAATGTTTTATTATTATTGGTTCATGCTCGGTAGTACCGATCGTAACGTACGAGTGTGAGGCTGACAATTCATCGAGTGTTAATTGTGAAGAATTCGATTTATTTCACTTGACCAATAGTCAATGGTATCGATAAACACGCGCGGGTAATAGGCAAAACTATTCGAGTCCAACGCGTTGTTTCGTTCCCTCGACATATTGAGTGTCTCGGAGTATTTATATCTCGCACTTATCGACTTGGCTTCGTTGTAAATATGCCATTGATTGAATTATGGAAAACTCGACACGTAAAAAGTCATTTCGAAGACATGGGATTTCGAGGACCATTTGCGGTCTGGGAGCCCCGAACATTTTCGTTTTAAGAATATTTTCGCGTTAAAATCATTCATGAAAATAACTTTGAAATTTTCGATTATTAAAAAGTGAAAAATTTATTTAATTATATTTTTTAATATAATTAAATAAATTTTTAATTATAATAATTAAATAAGATTTTTTATTGAGTAATTTAATTAAGATAAGAGATATAAGATAATTAATTAGGTTCGTTACGATCAGATATATAAGATGATTAATTAATTTAATTAAGATAAGATATATGAGATAATTAATTTATTTAATTAAGATACGAGATTCATCGCTGAATGGAGTAATGACTAATAATAATGTAATTTTGTATATTTTGAAAATATTTTATTTCGTTTAATCGATAATTCACGATCTCGACTCCTGACAGTCGTAAGGTCGTAAGGTACGTACCTGATAAACGAGCTGCTGCATTTTCTCCCTCGCATCTGTCGCATCTGAATATCATTCCGGTCGTGAGTGTAAGATGAAATCTGAAAAATATTTCCAAAAGAAATTCTCCTTTAAGATTACAGATGAAATATCAAAAGAATTAGCAAATTTATTTTTTGTAATTACATTTTAATTTACGATATACCATCACTTATCGTATACCATAAATTCTAAACGAACCCAAACAAACCCAAACCCAGTAAAATGAAACCCGAAATTAAAAACAAACCCAAACGCGAACAATTGCTAAACTCAAATCCAAAAAAAATCTAAACCGACAAAATGCCAATCTCAGATAATTAAAAATCCAAACAACCAAAACCCAAAACAAATCGAAATTGATATGGAATCCAAACAAACCCAAACGCGAAGAATCCTAAACCCAAACTCAATGAAAACTAAACCCAAACAATACCAAACCTAAACAAACCCAACCGAAGTCGTATAACGAGCTGAATCTTCTTCGAATCATGATGAAAGATATACATCAGGCCTGCGACGAGTATCCAGCACAGAAGTCACGACGATGAATCGGACTCGACTCGAATACAATTAAATAGACGTAATCAATTTTCCAAGTGTGAAGAAACATAATAATCTCGATCTCTCGCCCCCCCCCCCCCTGCCGTCCTTTTTCGATCTCACTCATTTTTCCGTATCGCGATACGTCGTTAATTCAGTTTCTCTTGTTCGCTCGGACGTGGAATTCCTCAATTACCTCATAATGACTCGTGTTCTATAATAAATTAGAAGCGCGGTGATTCGTGCGCTCGCGTGCACTGTGTTTGCGCACGCAGCTAATTGCTAACGAGCAACCGTGGATTCGAAGATCCGATGTGTACATCGGGTCTTCCATCTCGGTGATCCAACATTAAAGGATCATCAATAAAAAAGAAGACAAAACAAAGAAACCCATTTTCCAATCTCGTTGATCTTCAACGGATCGTCAATGCTCGATAAATTTTATGATATTCGCCAGTGTCTGCGTTAACACAGCAGTCTTTATCTAGCTTGAATATTGCCGTCAAAAGTGGCCAGAGATCAAGATTTTGAAGCCAATCAGCACGAACCCAAACAAACTCGAACACGAAATTACATATAAACCTAAACAAACCCAAACTCGAAATTGTACATAAATCTAAACAAAATCGAACTCGAAATTGTAAACAAACCTAAACGAATCTAAACTCGAAATTATACACAAACCCAAACAAATCCAAACGCAAAATTGCCATTATACCCGCATAAAAGCAAACACGAAATTATACGCAAACCCAAACAAACCCAAACGCGAAATTTTAAACAAATGCAAACTCGCAATTTCACGCAAACCCAAACAAACCCAAACCCGAAATTGTAAGCAAACCAAAATCCTAAATTATAAGCAAATCCAAACTCGAAATTGTACGCAGACCCAAAGAAACCCAAACTCGAAATTCCCACAAACCCAAACAAACCCAAACACGAAATTGTACCCAAGCCCAAACAACTCGACCGCAATACGATCCCAGCTAAAACTCAAACTCTTCGTCCCTTCGTCGTAGCGTTCTTCTGCAGTTTTATTTTTCTAGCCATCATTATTTCACCTAAAAACTACTATCGTTTTCATAATTCCAACCCTCACAATCAAAGCTTGACGAGCCTTCGTATTCCAAGTGCGCACACTTGCCCCAAACGTTCCTAAATCCACCAGGAAAAAGATCGGTTTGTATTTACACGAAACTGCCGATCGCCCACGGTTCGTCAATGACTGTGTGTCATCAATGACGTTAGCCGGATCGCATTAGCAGCGCGAGAATAAATAATAAGCCAATGAGGTCGACTAGGCTTTCCAACGAAGATGAGGCTGATAGAAGACGGTGAGAGGAATTGGAGGGGGGAGGAGGTTTGGAGAGAGGAATTTCTCATCGCTTGGATGCCAATTGCGCAACCACTTAAAGCTGTGCATATAGGCAGATGATTGCAGCAACTCGTGCCGGCTGCCAGCGAGCTCAACGTCTCTCTGTGTACGCACGAAACCACAGGAGACTTCCTACAACTCGATAGTCTACCTTTTCATCCCTAAACTCCCCCACCTCCACCTTCATATCGTACAATCTCGTTAATTTTGAAAAATGATCGCTATTATCAACAAATCCGTGTCCGCTCGGACCACGTCGCGATTTATCAACACCGCGTGTACACCAACCAAGAAAATCCATTGGAAAGCGAGAAATAAATCGTTGGACAAATCGTCGATAAATTCCATCGATGCCTCGACCACGAAGGGGCCAAAGCTGAGCTATAGACGTGGAAACGCTGATGCACATTTGCCGACAGTACGACTGAATGAAAAATGTTTAAAAAAATTTTTTTTTTTTTATTTGACAGTCAGCATTAATTCTACCTCCCGGTTATTCGTGTTGGATTGTAAAAGATACCATCGACCTCACACGCATTCGACCATCTCTTTAAATAAAAATAGTTTTTGATTTTTATTATTTATTTTCGATTTTGTAACAGAATTATTTTGTAATATTATTTATAAAAATAAATACACCTTGATATAGTATTTAAAATATTTTAACTAATAATATATCTTCTAAATAATTATTATTAATACGAAAATAAATATTAAAAAATGTTCGTTGATATTTTATTGAAAATATAACTAAATTTGTCATACTTATTAAAAAATTAACTGTTAAACATTGAATTTTTATTTATAATTTAAAAATTACATTTTTTATAGTTATAGTTATCATTGATAAAATACTCATGTTTATCGTTTTTATTTACAATTCAAATTTTTTATTCAATTATATTTGTTTTTCGAAAAACGATTTCAGGTAAATAATAATTACGAGTAACGTTTTATCAGAGGTAGACTTGGATGGAGAATTGTCAGGTATTTTATTATTGCAATTAAGTGATTTTTTTTAAAAGTACAATGCCAAGGGATTTGCCCAAAAGTGGGTGACTCTAAAGAAATTTAGTGGGACGATCGATTACGTCAGATAGAGAATCTCGAATGACCGGATGTTGACAGGAATGTAGCAGAGTTTCCGACATTTTTGGAGATTCGTTGGAATCTCGATAAAAAGAAATTTACCTGCTTAGAAAAATCGTTTAAACCGCGCAGCCTCTCTCTTTCCTAATCGGGCTTCCATCAAGGAAGAATCCACGGGAGAAGAAAAACGACGTTGTCCAAACAGGTATTTTTCATCATGAGGTAAGAAAATATTCGTTTCCAGCGGTTTCTCTCATTCTATCTCGAATTGTAGACGTTCGTTTCAAACTCGAGAACGAAAAGGACCGGATTGGTGTGAGTATGAAAATTTATGTTTATTATCAAGCTGAAAATTTTAAAAACGTCTTTCCAAGTCGTTGAGCCTTGAATTATCTTCTGAAAAATTTCCCGAGAAACTCCGATGGCGTCCTTTTGTGAGACTTTGATGAGTCCTCCTCAATTTACGATTTTCTTCATTAGCTTTTTCATTAATTGGCGAAAAGTTGATCGTTTATTAAAAGAATAAAAAATCACAAAACGAATGCTTTCATTTAATCGCCCATTTCTATCCTCACCAGGAAAAATGTACTACCCGCTCATTTCACCTAGATTTCATAATTAATTATGTGTAATTATTTATTGAATAATTATTTCATTATTGAAACTCGAAATTCTTGAAATAGTTATAATGCATTTCGAATGTTTCTTTAAATAATTGAATTCAGTAAACATATTAATAGAACATAGTTGAAAAACGAATCGATAGAAATCTCTGAAAATCCTTATGATGTTCTGTCATGAGAATTCAATTTTTTCATTATTTTGTCATCAAGATTCAATTCATTCGTTATCAAATCACTAAAATAAATTTTCTTTCATTATCATATCATAATAATTCTGTTTTTTTCATTGTTATACCATCATGATTGAATATTCTCATTATTACGTCATCAAGAAGCGTCGATAGGTCAGTCCACATTCGTAAGCCTCAAAATCAAGGTCGTCAAAAAAGACACGGCTCCAAAAGTGACAGGATTAATTAACGTAGCTTCGCTACGATTGACGAAGCGCGCAGGGGAGGGGGCGGGGTGGATCAAATAGATCGATCTTTCGGAAGATCCAGAATCCAATCAGGATCTATGAAAGCGTCCAGAGTTGGCACGCGATTGGCGACTGATCTTCGTTCGCCGCAGTAGCTTTTCATCGGGACGTGGAGCATCGATAAAACGGCGTAGAAACGCGCGTACACGCGGGTACGGTTAAATTGAAACGTTACAAGAGCCGTCGAGGTTGCTTATACGCAGAATTCCGCCGCTACCTTAATCCCTCCAAAGGCGTTAATATTAATGGCCCGGCAAGCGGGAAGGCAAAGCCGAACGAAGCTCGTTGCCTATACCCGTCTCTTTTGAATGCTGCACACGCGGAAATGCCGCTTTCTATCTTCGCTTGATCCGAGAAGCGAAAGAGAAATGCGGCTATCGATTACCCGAGAATTCTTCTGGGACCTTTGACCATGGAACGACTTTGGTCAGCTGGCGGATACGATTTTTGAATGGTTTCGTTTGGATTCTTGGTGGTAACTTCCTGGTTGAGAATATGTGATTGTTCGTTGATCAGTCGATGATCAGTCGAGCGATGGATACTACTGGTGACGTTTTCGTCCTTCATGATACGGTCGGTTTGGGTTTGTTCGGTTTTTATGGGTCCGGATTGGATTCGGTTGGTTTCGTGAGTTTTGTTTGGGTTTGTTTGGTTTGGATTTTTAGGTAAATGGACTTTCAACTGATTGGTTTTGGGTTTGTTCGTGATTTTATAGGTTTGAATTGGATTTAGTTGGTTTTGTTGGTTTGATTTGGGTTTGTTTGGTTTTGGTTTGGGATTTTTTGGTTTTGTTTTGGGTTTATTTGGTTGTGTAGGTTTGATTTGGGTTTGTTTGGCTTCTCGATAATGCCATCAGGCATTTTTCATAAATATTACCAGCTCAGAAAAGAAATGCATTTTCGAAATATTTCTATTGACCAATTCTCCATATCCATTTTGGCAGGAAATTCGTCAGTTTTTCCGAAATTTTCTCATCCCTTCTCAGCCCGTAATTCAAACCCAAACCAACAAATATTTTCGGACGCGTTAATTTCCAAAATGCGCGGTAAAGAGTGCTCAGGGTGAACGGAGGAAAAGGGAGTGGGAGGGTAAAAGGAAACCATCTATTAATGATCCAGCGAAGCACGCACCTTGTGGTGTCTTGATGAGCGCACCTGCTCATTGATTCATGATGCAGGCCTTCATGCCCGAAGCGCATGTTCTCATTCCGATCGTAACCTAATCGTTGATCGCGCGTCCCAACGCCGACCCCAGTAATTAAAAAAAAAACCTTCCAATTCTAAATAGAAAAAAATAACGGAATTGAGATAAAGGAAGTAGGCGCTGGAAGTCAGGCTTTTTGACACCGGCTGGCCTCGTAACAAATTGATTCTTCTCGATCGATCTTTGAAAAAAAAATAAAAAACAACATCAACTTGAAATACAAAATTGCAAACGACAATTTCTTTTATTTTTATTGTTTTATTCTAATTTTAATTTTTTGGAATACAAAATATGGAAAAATGGATTTTTAAAATTGACTCTTTGTAGATTAGTCATTTATATTTTTTTAAATGGTTTTTCTGATTGTTTTCTTTAAATAATTGAATTCGGTGTTAACGAATAATTAAATAAAGTATAATAGTTATTAAACTTATTAAATAAAGTATGACAGAAGCAAATTAATTTTTTTTTCCGTTTTTAAACTCTTAAAAGGGTTTATTTGATCGGAAATTTTCCACTGTTTACGAATATGCACGAGTTTTTACCGAAAGTGGAAAATTAGACTGGGAAAATGCGAAAAACCTTTTGTGGACTATTTTCCTGACCTATTTTTTCCGTTTTTTTCCATTCTTGAACTCTTAAAAGGGTCTATTTGATCGAAAATTTTATGCTGATTACGAATATTATAGAATTTTTGTCGAAAGCATGGAACGAAGCAAAGAAAAACGTGTTTTAAGGTGTTTTCTACGATTTTTTCATAGAAATTTTGGGTTTTTGCGGAAATTAATGGTAGATTCGTGTTCAGGGGATCAAATTACATCGTAAAGGACCTATAAAAAAAATA
>JAPYZI010003012.1:0-22146 GCA_030523105.1 Ophioninae sp. A BG-2022a | reverse complement strand
ACGAAATTTGAAGGTCGTAGAGTGAGCTTCTTACATACTATAGAGATTCAATGGGTGTGTTTGGACAAGGTTTTTCCTTAACTTAAATAATGACGTTAGCTTCATACTGATATCTCATATAGTTTTCCCGGAAAGTATATACTACTTATATGTATGTGATTATCGGTCGACACGCGTACATATACGTGTGTGTTTTCGTTGAGACGAAACTACGCGCGTCTTTTCTCCACGCTGCGCTCGTAACGAATCCACACGTGCATAAAGACACACGCGGGCACGCTCAGCTCTCGGCAATTGTCCTGGCACGATTCTTCGCCCGAAAAGTCGGTAGTTACTCGCAGCGCGAAATCCCAAAATTGTCATTACCGACGTAACGAGGTGCCGCGTCAAAAGTTTCCAACGTGTTCGTCATTCCCTTAAGCAACGTTGGTTATCAGTACTTTCAATTGTTTTTTGTATAGCCTATAAATCGTTTCGCTCCATTCGATTGTAGGGCCAAGATGGTAAGTCCTTGAAAGAATCTTTAGATTTGCAATTTGAAGTCCCTGATACGGCATTTAAATTCACAATTTTTTAAACTCTCGTACGACCTTCACGTTTACGATTTTAGGTCCGTCAAACGTCTTTAAGTTTCACGACTGTAATACCATCAAACGAGCTTCAAATTTAGTTCTATCCGCAGGCAATTCAAGATTACGATAAACGTAATGTCGAGTCCCTATCAGCTCTGATGGCTAAAAAGAAGTCTCCAAAGTCACCGTTCCAGGCGAACGGAGGAGTCGAAGAGGAATATCATTGGTGGGGGTCGTGATAAGCCAGCGGTCTCACGACAAGGGATGAGGGTGGAAGGGACAAAGTGGTGGTATGAAGGTTGAATACGCGGTGGTTGGATGTGAGCAACGGAATTGAGGTGAGAGGGTTGATGGTGACAGAGGTGGCGCAACGGTCGGATAGATCGCGTGCCGCGTGTTAAAAGACAGCCTATATCTAGGCGAGGATGCCAAACGTTTCTGGGCTGATCACGCATACGTAGCCCTCAGAGCGAAGGAGACCTATGAGAAATCCACGAAGAAGTTTAAGGGGTGAGGATGAGGGAAGGCGATAAAAGGAGGGAAAGGGGGTAGGCAGGAATGGGGTTGAATCATTGGGCAAGGCTTCACCGGAGAGAGAGAGAGAGAGAGACGATGGGACGCTGTTTTCCGACGAGGTATTGATGTCAAGGTCTCTCCATCTCGGTCGTCTCGTGGGCGACTCACGAGTGAAATCAATAGGATCAAATCGTTGCCCGCGATGCTCTCGACACGACTATCTCCTTCCCCTATTCTAATTCGCGCGAATCTACCACGACCTCGCGTATACAAGACCCCCTCAAGGGCGTATTAATTAGAACGTGGTCGCATGAATAACGATGATAGTGGAAGTTTTTGTTTTTTCTTTTTTTTTTTCGTCAGCGATGATAAAGTTGGGACGATGTTACGGGGGCTTGGATCAGGCGTTTGGAATATCGGTTTTCATCGACTTTGTTGGGACGATCAACATTAACTGAGAGGGAAAGGGAAACACGAGGTCGTAACGAACTTAAAGCCAGGTGCGTTATCGATCAGAAGGTACTTCGAGTACTCACGGATCGTAGCTTCTCAATTACTGTATTTGGAACTTCCGAGCTGTTTTTGTTTTTCTTTTCTTTTTTTGCTGGTAGAATAGCCATTGTCGAAGAGTTACCTCAAACTCGAGAGTTTCCGGTCAGCTCGTGGTAAAGGATCCTCAGGGAAATGAAGAATTGGGGAAATGGATTTATCAAGGAAATTGGCACTTCGAAGAAATGGGTGTACTTCAGGGAAACGGAGGTAGTAAGGAAGGCACCTCAGGAAATTTCATATCTCGGACAAATGACTACCTCTACAAAAATGAAAACATCAACGAAATTAGAACCTCAAAGAAATTGACACTTCGAGAACACAGTAATACCGACAAACTGAAAACCTCAAGGAAATTCAAACCTCAAGGGAATAAAAACCTCGAAAAATGTAAATCTCAAGAAAATGAAAACCCCCAATGAAATGAGAACCTCAATAAAATAATATACATATAAAAACCCGAAATAAATACAAAAAACCTCGAAGAAACGAAAACCTTAAGAAAAATCAATATCTCAACCGAAAGAAATATCAAATAAAAAATTGGCTACATGCAAAAAGTTCGTTCCTCACAAAAATCGGTATCTCAGAAAACTCTTAGCTAAAAAAAAAAAAAAAAAAAAAAAAAAACAAAAAAAAAAAAAAAAAAAAAAAAAAAAAAAAAAAAAAAAAAAAAAAAAAAAAAAAAAAAAAAAAAAAAACCGGCGTTTCCAGGTAATTCGAACCTCAAGGAAATTGGCACTCTGAAAGAACGAGTCCTCAAAAGATACCCCAAAGAAATTCAAACCCGAGGAAAATTGTTATCTTATTGTCAAAACAAAAATCTTATCTCAGAATCACCTCACGAAACTTGTGCTTTCAAAAAATCGGTATAACATACCAAATCTTTCTTTGTCAAAAAAAAAAAAAAAGCTTTTCCCATATCCGGAAAACTTTTCGCGTCAAGAATCAATGTGATTGACGTTGAAATTCGTTGAGTGGAGTACCCAAGTCATCGCAGGTAACAACCAGACAACTGTCGCTTCTCCGTTGACGTTCCCCAACGATATCCTCATATTTGAATTTACTCGGTCATCCTATTCTACCCACTATTGGCGATTATTTTTTCACGCACGTATTCGAGCACACGTATGGACACGTAAAAGTGTGCACTGATAGTTACTGTGCGGTTTTAGTGGGTGCAAGCTCTGAATATTTGACAAGATCGAATGGCGAGTGAGCCAGGTCCGTTTCGTGTATATCCGGAGGGAGATAACGACGGCGGTGCGGGGTAGGAGGAGGAGGAGGAGGAAGAGGAGGAGGAGGATCGAATTGATGCTCCGAGCTATATACCCTGAGTCCCTCGCGAAATCGATCATGAACTCCAGCACTTCTATCATTCGAGTTTGCTTACGAGAAAGAACGGTGAGGAGGGGGGAGGAGGAGGGGGGGGGGGAGAGAAAGAAAGAAGAATGAAAAAAAGCTCTGGAACGACGACGAGTGTTCCGTCGCTCGCTCTCACCTTCCCCTATCCTACGCATCGTAGATATTCATCACCTTGTCGTTTCACTTGGACGATTCGCGCAGCTGCGACCCTCACCCGCGCTTTTTTTTTCTCTCTCTCTCCTCTCGAATCGGATCCTCAATTTTATTTCTCGTCTCCTCGTTCCAATCGAAAGCTTTTTTTTTTTTTCTCGTCGTTTTCATTCGTCACTTTCGGAGCCACCCTCCTGCCACCACTTCGTTCAATCGATCTTCGAATATTAATCGACGATCCAACAACCATTCTTGAACGATTCGTTGATCGTATGGTCAATTAGGCTTACTGGGCCAACTTTTGAAAAATCGTGAGGAGGTCTTGACGAAATGAGGAAAATTGAAGAGATATGTTCAATCGTAGAAATTGATGATGGGAAGTTAGCTCGTGATTGCAAATATAAAAATGTGTCGTTGTTTATATCCTATTTTATACAAATATAAATAAATGTTGAAACAATTTTTTGAATTTTATTTATATCTCAATGGATCATTAATTTTTAGATCCTTCTTTTTTGGGTCACTCAACCCCTTAACTCTTCGCGCATGGTTTTTCGGTATGAAATAAAAATTCCTTTTTTCCTGGTTATCCATTATTACAATTGTGAAAGAAGATTGAAATCCCCTTTTGTTTTCGACCGATTTAACGACAGATCTGACAGGATTCTTTTCCATGGGAGTTCTCACGTATTCCATCGTTCGTCAAATCTTGCCAGATTGAGTAATCGATACGACGTTTCAATTCTTTCGAAAAAGGAGGGTCGAAGGCAAAAAATAACAAAAAAAAAAAAAAAAAAACAAAAAAGAAAAGAAAATGAAACTATTCAGCTTTGCTCGATATCACAACGTCGGTCTTGAGTCTCGTACGAGGGTGGTTCACGAGATTAATAGCTTCCCTCCAATTCGAGTTCTCCACCCTCATTCGCTACAAATATTTCTCTATCGACAGATCTGCGCTTTGCTTATATCTGTAGAGATAAATATACTCGTGATAAATCAATCATCGTTACAACGCAGCCTTTCACTTCGTTTTCTCCCACATATTTCATTCCTGCCTTCCATATTACTTCGTTCCCTTAAATCCTCTCTCCAACCCCGCAGTTTCCTACCCCCTAAAATTTAAGGGCTGCGATGTTTCAGTTTTAAGAACGCGTCGCGTTTACCTGGCTGAACCTTGCCATAGATTTTCGATGGAACGAAAAGGATGAATAAAAAAAAATCTACCCCTAGTCAAGGGGTGCGTACCCTGGCAACCCGTGTGTGTGTACTCAGGAAAAACGTTTTTCTTTTTCCATATTATTTTTTTTTTTTTTTGGAAAATGGTAAGAGAAGAAAAAAAAGGGAGAAGGGGAGACAGGGCTAAATATTTGAGTGTCCCAACCCTTCTCGCGGTTGTTGGTCGGTCTGAGTCTTTTTGAGGGTTGCCCCGACAATTTCTTTCACCCGATATG
This sequence comes from Ophioninae sp. A BG-2022a, assembly GCA_030523105.1. NCBI lineage: Eukaryota > Metazoa > Arthropoda > Insecta > Hymenoptera > Ichneumonidae > Ophioninae sp. A BG-2022a. Next base: position 17,543 of record JAPYZI010003012.1, on the reverse strand, counting down.
TTGAGGGGTGCGTGATAAAGAAGGAAGGGGTGCAAACAAAAGGGCCGCACTTAAATTCTCGGATGAGACCCTCGTAATCTTTCTCTTCGCTTCCACCAACCACCACCACCCTCCCCCCAAAACCTCCGTTCTCTTTCTTTGCCTCTTTCATTTGATCCTTCTTTGCCTCCGGTCGCTCGTTCGCGCCAACCGCAACACAGTCCATGGGGGCTTCGAAAATGAAAATGCATTGCCGAGGGATGTCGCGGTACAAGGAGCCAAAGGACTACGTGAACGAATGAGGGGACGCTCAGTGTACACCGGTCTTGCCACATTTCCCCTCTATTTACAAGCCCGGATTCTCGACGTACAAAGGAGGACAGAATAAGCCACCCTCTCGAGCCGGACACAATGACGAAAATTCATCGTAAACCTTGGAGAATCATTTTGGCCTGTTATTTCGAAGAGAAAATGTATACGAAGGGAAAACGTACTAGCCTCGACGTCCCTAATAGAAATTTCGGGCTGCTGAGATAAAGAGTAATCGTCCATTGAGTAGTCGCGTAAGTAAACTTTCTTGTCTGCTGGTAAGAGCCTAAGAAAAATCAGCTACTCGAAAAGTATTTGTTTTGTATGGAAAATTAATTTATTTAAGAGGGTACGTTTTATTACACGTGATAGTCTTTTTTGTAACAATACAACGTTTCATGATTCGATAATGAAGTTTGATGAAGAGGGTAAAAGTGCATATTGGATATTATATTGATTTTTTAAAATAACGGAGTAATAATTTAAATCGATATATAGTTGTTTTTGTAATCTACGGATTGACAATTCGAAAATGAAGTTTGATATATCGAAATACACGATGCCAATCAAATCGAAGATACAATGTTTTATCGATTTTTTAAATGTATCTCCTTATTGGATACAGTATTTATTTTTTTGTCAACAAATTTGTTCAATATCGTGAATATTAATAATACAGTAGATCTAGCCAATGAAATTGAATATTCAGCATCTCATTAATATTTAATACTTAAACATAAATATTATGAAAACGTTTGTACACCCAAATACCAAATACGACTAGATATTAACATATTGTTCAATTTCATTGCCGCAACATAACGAAGATAATTTCAAAAAATATGTCCGGAAAGGAGAACATTGAAAAATTTAAAAAAGAAATTTGATAACGTAAAACCGTAACATCGATCGAATAAAATTGAATAATCAATATTATAAAAAAACTCGACCTTTAACAACACAAACTGCCAATTTCCGTTTTTGCAAATTTAATCAAATGTTGTTAAATAAATAACAAAAAAATTGTAACGATTCGTTAGGTAATATTATAGTATTTCGTTGACACGTAATATTGATTTCACGAAACTAAACTTTCTACCATGAAATTCGATACTGAAACTCTATCAGTGAAAAAAAACTTATCGATAAGCTATCAAGTGAAAAAAAAAATCGTTTATTCGGCTTTGATGAACGGATGAACAAGATCGGATAACAATAGGGTCGACGAGGAATTGAACAGTGTGTAAAATGTGTAAAGCTCAGGCGTTTTGCCGGGCTGCTTAAGAAATTCACGATTCTTGAAATTTTAACGTAACCCCTGTTCCTTGCTCGTTGTACATACCAACCCCGATTATAGGGAAGCCAGGTGAATCATCGTCCCATTATCTAAACTGCCGAGGATAAAAACTTCGGTCGCGATAAAACGAACCAAAAGAAGAAAAAAAGAAAGGTATGAACCTCCGTGAAGTGGCTTGGCTGGCACTTAAAAAAAAAAGAAAAAGTAAAAAAAAAAAACACACACACAAGCCCATTTTGCCAGCGTGCCGAGTGAAATTGTAAAAGTATGGACGGCCGTTGCGAATGCTCGCTCGGTGACAATCGGCCTCTCGCGACCTCCTCCAGATCAGCGCGCTTCGCCAGCCGGAAAAACAAGCCCTCACTCAGCTTTCGCAGCTTTTTAGTTCATACACCATTCACGTCTGTGTAGACACCAACACCCACGTACGTACATACATAAGGCTGGTTTTTCCCATTCTCGCCCGAGGCTCTCGATAGACCCACCGTTGCCATTTCGCTTGAACAAATTTTTTCGATGCTCCTGGATCACGAATCCGTGAATTTCATAGTGGTTATTCGACGCGAATGGAAAATTCGGAATCGAGATGCGCAGATACGTACATAGATTGGGATGCACGAGAAAAAAAAAAATAAAATAAAAAACAAAAAGACAAACAAATCAAGGAAACCTTGAGGAATGGTTGGACGGACCGTCAGACAAAAAGTTTATCGAAAATGGAAGCGTTGAGTCTACGAATTGAATCGTAAATGAAATTTCGTAGTTTTAAAAATTCGCAGCTTATTAAATAACAAATGACCACTTATAGTTAATATTCGATTGTCAATAATTTAAGTCAAATATTCAACGTTGTTCGAATGTGCTGAAAAATCCAATATAAGAGATACTTTCCTAACACTACTCAATAAGCCCTTTCCAAATACCTCTTATCAGGGAAGTCTCAAACCATTAAAGGTCCTCATTTTTTGGAGGAATGCCCGGTCAATTTTCCGCACGGGGATTATTATGTACTCGTTTTTCGAAACACGTAGGATGGTCCATTTTTGCTCGATAAGCGCAGCCATCGAAATATAAGCGTATAATATAAATTCTCTCGAAATTTAAACATCACGTATGTGCCCGTACGTGTACGTATGAAAATGAAGATAAACCAGTAAGCGGAGGTCGGATTTGTGTGTACTCCAATACCATCGCGTTAGCTCACGTCCGAGCTCTGCTTTCTACCACTTTGAAAATGCCACAACTGCAGTGCAGTGCAACGGCGTAACGGACAACATCGGCGCGGGTTTTGCTGTATACACTGCTGATGCCGTTGCAGCCACATTGCCGTGTCGCTGGCAACTGCAGAGCTCCATCCGAGCTTTTCTGAAGATTATATATGGGTCATTCCTCGTTACCTACCGTCCACTTTCGTTGATTGAACTCTTCGTATATTTTTTTTCTCTTTTTTTTTAATTATTATTATTATTATTTGCTAGCTGCCACTGCTACCTGAAAGCCACTGGATATTTTTTCCTCCTTAATTCCTGTCTGTGCCTCCGTCAAACCCTTTTTTGCATTACCGATCAGCGTTTACGAATATTAGCTGGTTTTTCGATCTTCGATACTGGCTGGGCCAATCAACGAAACGCGGACTACTTTGGAGCTCCGAAGTAATGGACACGATCGGGACCTCGAATTTTATGGCTTGGAGGGCCTGGAGATTCCACTAGTCTTTTTTTTTTTTACGACGGTTCGGGTAAAAGGAAAGCTTTTCACGAATGTGTAATCGAATTGGAAAAAAAATATGAAGCTCAAGACGAAACGGATGTTCCTTTGATGGAAGTGGATAACGATTTTTTTTTTTAGCATATACGTTGAGTAAACTGTATGATTTCGAAGAGTTCATTGAATCGTTGATTTTATTGGCTCAATGATTTATCAAATTATATTATTATTCGATTTCACGTTTTATGTATTTAAGTTGATAATTTACTTCGTCAAATTATTATTGAATTGAACGATCAGTTTAATTTGATTTATTTATTTACAAAGTAATTAAATTAAACTTGTGAGTATGAAAACATTATTGATTTCAATAATCAGTACTTTAATTATTACATTACTTTAATCAATTATATTTTTTCATTCTACAATTACATCATTAATCAACGAAATATTATTACATCGAATCGTCATTTTCCAGATTCATTTACACAAATGAATTTTCGCTTAACTAAAAAAAAAAAAAAAAACAAATGTTAGCAATAAAAAATAAAAAAAATGACTATATCGATTTATTGAAATCGTTTCGCGGTTGAAAATAATAAAAACATACACAATTCGACAGTTACTCGATTCAAATTCTTTGCTCAGCTTAAGTTCATGTATTTTCCTAATTCATTCCTTTCACTTCAAACATTTCAATTAAATTCCTGATCGTTAAAAAAAAAAAACATTACCCATCATTCATCCTTAATTTTTTTTTCTCGAAACCCAACTTTTAGATTTCGCGAAAGTGACAATTTTGAATTATCTCCTGACCGTTTCTCCTTTCACGAAAATAATTATCCCCCAGTATCCACCGATAAATCGTTCCAGATTGTTTTGTGGCTTTTTTTTTAACTTTCTTAAGAAAAAAAACGACAAGTAGGTACGAGAAATGGTTAAAGAACGTCTCGGTGTAATTCGCGCAACGTGGATTTGAACTTACGCGTACTTACGATCCTACCAGATACGTTCGCAAATGCCTATAGATATTCATCAGCATGGCACACATTGTGCTTATTTGTCTATCGGTATATAATGTAGGTTTACGTTGATAATCCGGGCTACCTGCTCCGTATCTACCAGCTTAGCTTGGAATGAGAAAGCTTCGGAAACTTTGTCTTACTTCGTTGCCCACCTCCGCAAATCTCCTCGATTTCTACATAACAGTTCTGCAGTATATATAGGGTGTCCCGGACCGAGTGGTCGAAAATAAAATGTCAATTTAATATTCATGGTTTGCTTCTATGAAAGTAGATATTTGTTTAAACAGAAATATTTTTATTCAACTTGGCAGTTGGAATATGTATTTGAGATAAAAATTCAAACAAACCCAAACAAATAAAGTGGCAGATGAAGGGTTTTGACACATTGATGGTAAATAGCAAATTCAATTTGTGTTTATGTAGAGAAAAATATATAATAAGTTAAAAAAATATATAATATATAAATATATAAGATATATAATAAGACGTCTAGTTAATAATGTAATATTTGTAGCAATATTAGCATATTTATGGTTAATAATACCACAAATCCTTTTTACATAGTATTATTAACCTTATTTAAGGTTTTCAATAAATGGGTCATTATAAATACTATATATTAACAAAAATACTATCCATATGGAAATATTTATCCAATTTATAGTATTAAGCTCAAAACTATTGATATAGTATTATTAACCACAAAGTTCCATAAATTAACCGCAAAAAAATACCATCTATAGTATCAACCACGTATATGATTAATAATACCATATACATGAGACGTTTGACCATGCAATAAGTCCTTCCACGTATTTCTCTTTTCGTCGACTATCCAACATTCATCAGATTAATTTTGATTTCTCCCTCATCCCCCTTTCCAATATCTATAAATTCAAAATAAATTGTAAAATTCCACGAAAATTCCAAAAATCGTAATTATTTACAAACAACTGAAAATAGCTCAACCAAATACTTATTTTCGAAGAGCCGATTAGGTCGCTTACTCCACATTGTTTTTTTTTGGACCACTCGGTCAGGGACACCCTCTATGCACATATATACACGTGAAAGTACTTAAGTGTGCGTGTTATATACGTGTAGATGACTTTCAAACGATTATACACGAAGTTACGCGAGTATCGGTCGAATAGGCCGTGAATCGAGTGCTTTCATAAAAAAGGGCACAAGTTGCGTAGTATTGGGAATTAAATCGTGTTTGTTGCGCCCTTACGTTTGCAAGCGATTAATAAGTGTACGATAATCGCGTGGGCGTGTGTGCGTGGGCGTGCATCGTACCGTAATAATCAAAATTCTCTGGGCATAAAAGGAGACGCAAGGGGTGGCAATGTCGAAGGGGGTGGGGGCAATCTTCGCCCCTCACTTAATTACGGCAAAATCCCGGCGGATGCTGCTAATAATAATTGACGGTTGGGTACCAGCTGACCGGCTATATGCTCAAATTCAAAACGCCGGAGTATTGATCTCACGACTCGTTAAACCATTCCGATAAAGCCGTGCGTTTTAATTCGTCGACCTACTTTACTGCGATTATATTGAAATATTATTCGTACCCGTGGGGCGATTAGGGATGAAATTTTTCTTGCTTTTTTTTCGAGCGTGGGAGATCAAAATTACACGATAAATTTTCGTGGATCGATAATTAATTGCGGAACCAGGAGGGAGGGAGGGGGCAGAATTATTGGGAAATGTTATTAATAAATATGGTTTATCTTCGTGGATTTTGGACGATTTAATTAGGGAGTTGAATATTTCGGGATTTGGGAATAAAAAAGTTTCTTCAGTTTGCATTTTTCATGTTCATTTTTATTCTTTTTATGTTACTTTAATTCGTTTTGGATTTCGATTCATTATTTTACTATTTTAGGAAATCATTTGGGAGTTTTAAAATAAAAAGAAAATTTTCCCGTTTTTGATGTTTTGAATATTTTTAGATTAGAGTTTTTGATTTTTTTTAGTATTGAATTTTTGGGTTAGGGAATTATGGTTCTTGGGGAATAATATGGAATTAAGGAATATTGATTGTGAGAGAATTTTGCTTGTAGTTAATATCGCTACGATAATTACTCGATTAAATATTCGTATTTGATTACACTTACGTTTTCATATTTAATTACAAATGCTCATTAATACAGTGTTTTCGGAACAGTTTTGCGTATGTTTTACGGATTTTTTTTTCCTCAAGGAGTAAAATAATGGTAAATCCTTGAAACTTCGTATTTCGCTCTCTGCTGGACAAGAATGACGTATTTCAGAGTTTTTGAGAACTTAATCCTTAAGGGTATAAAATCACGAGTGTAATTTTGCGCGGGATTTCTATTGTTTATTCAAGTAATAAAAATATTAAAAGTGTGACTCAAACTCCAATGAATTATAATTGCCATAAATTTCTCGTGACAAATAGTAAAATATGAATGAAGCTCTAGAAGCTCGATTCTATTTGCAGAGCCGTAGCAATGAGTAACCAATAATCCAGGAAAATTGATAACTCGCGTTCAATTTAATTTAAAAATCATAGATACGCGATGAACAAAAGAAAAGACAACAAAAAAACAGGAACGATGAGAAAAATAATGAATCTCGTCATACAGGTCGTAATTGGTGAATTGACGTACCCAAACACACGCAATAACAAGTTTCATTATTTTTTGACGCTTCATTAGCGAGTGAACGAAAGCTCGAGTGGAACCGATACAAAAGTGGATAAAACTATACACGAGTCGAATGAATTTGACTTTTTTTTTGCTCACAAATCGGCAAGGTACTTCAACCGCGCGTGGGTAATATAGGTGTATATCTGATCAACTGACAAGCTCCTATCTCTCACTCACTCGACGTTTCAACGAGTGTCGAATGCACACACGTTGAATTCACCGAAGAGTGATACCGCGATGCCCTGATTTTTCTCCTCGAAACTCGAGCGTACTTCCCTCATTTTTTCCCATTCCACTGTCACTCTCTTTCCCTTTCTATTTTTTTTGTCGCGTTCTGTGCAGGAGGCACATGCTCCCAGACATTGCCAGTTTGAAAAATTGAACGTTCTCGATCAAAGTAATGCCAGAGGCCGAGACGTATCAGAGAAGATGAACCGAGGGTTGCTGCGGTTCGGATCGGACGGTTTTCCTAGCCTCTACGTAAGTTTCAAGCTAAATATTGATCAAAGGACTCCGATACGTCCGACACTGGCCAAACGTGAAGGGTTAATGCTTTCTAGGATCCCGACTCTCCGAGATTCCTCGACACACAGAAGCCTCACTTGGCTCACTCGTATCATTGAACCCTTCAACGACCTGATGAGTTTGAGGCCTCTTTGAATCTTCGATGTATCGAGACTATAACCTTTTTCCAACAGTATTTATTTCAGACCTAGCCTTACCTTTTTAAAGATCCCATTGATAATTCTCTCACCCTCCGAATTATTGATGGAAGGTTCCTTTTTTTTCAATTCCTTGCATCGAGAAAGAAAACCCTGATAGGCCAGGATAATCGGATGGGAATTTATTTGACAGGAATTTGAAAGGCAAACTTTTATCCTCGTAGAAATGATTGATTTTCGATGTATTTCGAGGAAACGGAATCATGAAAAGGTTGAGTGGATGCTGGTTGAAAATGACTGATTGAACGCTCTTGGTTGGAGACATGGCTGGTGTGAAACTGGCGCTTGAGATAACTCGCGAAACGAGATGAGTTGGAGGTTACCCCAGTGAGAAACCGGTAGCTAAAATCGGTGATTGGAATAGCTGGGCATTGTCTGGCTTAGCGATCTTCCTAAATTGTAAAAGTGACAGCTGCAATGACGCGTCGAGACAGTTGATTTGAGTTTATTTGAGCTGGAATTTGTGATAAAGCTTTTTACTGAAATATGCCTCGTTGAACAATTTCATTTCCATTTGTTTGGGTTTCAGATTTTCATAGATCGCTAAACTGGTGGTTGAAACGACTCGTCAGACGCGTCAGTTTGGGTTTGATCCAGCTGGATATTTTTCGTAGGGTTTGAAACGAGTAGCTGGAATAATTCTGTTTTATCTCATTCCTAAGTGTCGAATCGATAGCTGCAGTGTCTCATCAGTTCGTTTGGGTTTGTCTTACATGTCCATTTTCTTAGCTGATCACGATGAGTTGATCGTGAACATTCTCCAAAAAACAATCTCCAAAAATCTCGTTCGATCGTTTCTCAAATTGGTTGTTTTCTTTGGTCAATGATACGAACCAAACCGGATATTGCTGGGTTCGGGTATATCAGTTTCCAAAGCTTTGATCTCGTGTTCTCGAACGGATCTCCTTAGCTTACATATTACAAGTAGTACGTATATTTCACCTGATAGTCCATGTAATTCCCGTAACCCATGTGATTGCAAGTGCAGGCGCAGGCTTGTATGTGTCTTCGCATGTCGAGCTCGACCTCCTCGCCGCAAACGCCTCTGGCTGTCGCCATCATCGTATCGCCCATGCAGTAGCTACCGGTGCAATACATTCTCGGGTCGTTCTGGTCCAAGTAACCCCCGCCTGTGTCGTCGTACCCGAGTCTACTCGCGCACCTCGAGTCCGAGGTGTAATCGACGCGAGATTGGGGCCGCTCGTCGTACCCGAGCCTCGACTGAGGCCGATGAAGACCGGCTGGAACATCCTGAAGATAAGAGCGAGAGAGAGAAAGAGAGAGAGAGAGAGAGAGAGGAGGCTAGATGGATGGATAGAGAACGTGAGATTGCAAACAATTAGGAGTTGGGCCGCTTAAAAAAAGGACGAAATTGCCAGCCAACAGCATCAGCGACAGACGGCATCTAGGCAGGCTGATATACTGTCCTACATTCGCGATACCGTTATGACGCTCCCGTTTAATTGACACTTTAATTAACGTCGTTTCTCTACAACGGTTCCTTCCTATTTGTGTTTTTGTTTTTTCTTTTTTATCAGAGACGCTACCGGACGCTGTTCTTTTTTTTTCTTCTTTTCCCTTACCGATTTTCTCGTGCGAGAATGATTGATTCCATTCAGTGGCAGTTGACACTTTACGTACCGGCGCGTGCTCAGGTTCTTTAATTACCTAGAGCCGGTTAATTACGTTCTGTGTTGAAAGAAACCAAAAAAAAAGAGCGATTCTACTCCGATGACGCGACGTTTTTAAACCGTCGAGCGTCCTTTCAACGATTCAACATCGGATACCAAGATCAGTCGATCTCACTCGACAATATATTCTATAGGATTTCCGTTGTCGCGTTGCTCGCTTAGTTTCAAAGCTTCAAGCCTGCTACCAACAATTTTCCATTTACGTAACAACTACTGCGCAATATTGACGCAAAGACCTACGTGCTTTACTCGCGGATGATCTACCCACGCGCATCCACGTGTACAGGCTCTCCATCTTCTCCGCAGAATCCGAGTCTGCGAAAACTGTTGTAATTATCGACTGCCTGCTTTCGAGCTATTGATACCACTTGGTGGATATAGATACGAATTGATTTTTTGTCAGATATACTACTGATTCCGGTGATAGGCAGATGATACTGATTTTTTGTATGAAAAGTATTCGGAGGAAATTAGTCGCTATAAAAATTTCAAAAAAAACCGAATTTTCAAAGATGTCCTTATTCACCTATGGCGTTACTCTATTTACGAATGAAGAAAATAAGAATAGTTAATAATTTTCAATGCCCCAATTTTTTAATCTTATTTTTACTATAGATTGAGCGAGTTTAGTAAGTAAAATATCACTAACGATTTAATCGAAGCTATATGTACTAGAAGCCTCTACAGTACCCAAGACATATGACCCCATTGTGGTAATCCCAATAAGGATTATCACGATACGACCAGGTCAGATTATTAAAGGCCCTTTCCTTATCTGGGAAGTCTCACGTCGTCCTTAAAGGCCCTTCCCTTATCAGAGAAGCGTCAAATAAGTCCTCAACGTTCCCTTATCAGGAAAGCCTCAAATAAGCTTTCCCTATCAGGGGAGCTTATTTGAGGCTTCGAATAAGGTCGTTCCTCATCGAAAAAGCTAGAAATGGGCATAGTTTTGATTTGACATGCCGGGGCAATCTTTCAGGATAAATAAAGAACCAAATTGATGTGGCATCATAGATCTAGGAGTGGTAATAGAAAAAGCGGTTGTAAAGGAAACATTGATAAAGGAGAGTAGCGTTCCAGAAGAATGTGCTCACCTGGGTGTAGGGTTCATCCTGATAGGACGTCCTAACACCATGACAGTCATCGTAGCAGCGGGCGTCGTATCCGCTAGGTGGCCTCGGATAAGGATCTTGAACGGCAGCAGCAGCGGCGCAACAATCCGGTATCTGGGCCTGATAAGTTTCGTAAGGACATTTGGTACTTTCCAGGGTGCCGGTACCGGATCTCGGTACTTGATGGACTCGCTCCTGCGGACCACTTCCGTATCCCGTTCCGTGATGCATCTTCCCTCTTCCTTTCTACTCGCCCCCCCGCCCCACCCCCGGGAACGTTTATTCCTTCCACTCTCACTGTGTCTTCGGGCTGTGTTTCAAGCTCAACAAAAGAAAAACGGTGCACCAATCACACGCGTTCACTCCACGCTGTAGGTAGTCATAAGATTGACTCTAGTGGAGGAAGTCCGCGAGCCTCGTCAACGCCATCATTTTACGGCGTGGCGATCCCTCAAAGGAAACAAAACGGCTCCCTGAGCCCACCACCTTTGACCACTCGTAATTCCAAAGCTTTCGGGTCAATCTCGTTGAACCGGCGTCCCTGCTCGCGTAAGGCGAACCCAAACGGACCATCCTCAATTCTGAACAGAAGATTCGTACTTTCGATCAGAAGAGGATTGCTGACTGGAAATCTTGACTCGGCTGTCAGCTGACAACGGTTAGACTGTTTTTGGGTTGATGAATTTACGAGTGTGTTTTTAGCTGTTAGGAATATGTGAATGACTGTTTACATTCGGTTTGTGAATGCTCGATGGAGCCTACGTTTAATACGAAGTGGAGACTTCCGGAGGACTAAAACGGACGCGAAAATGAACACGGGAGAAACCAAAAAGCGCGGACGACACTTCAATCTCCCTCCCACCCTTTCTCTCTCTCTCTCTCTCTATATATATATTGCTTTCTCCTTCGAGCTTTCAACGAAAACCCTCTTTGGATAACTTCCCTCCGTGTAGCACGGTTAGCACACCGCCACTAAACCACCAACCACACACTACGACGAACCAACCACGCAGTGGTGATTCATCCCTACACTCACTTCTACCAGGCCTCAATATCCTTCCCTCTTGCTCTATACGTACCGAACATCACTTAACTTACGCTTCCCGTATCTCCCGTACGCACGTTCTACATATTTGCGGATGGGAGTGTATACAAGCACGTATAAAGGTATGGCCTCGAGCCAGGATCGAACAATTTCTGGATACGAACGTTGATGTATCATTTGACAATGAGTGAGTAGTCAAAAATACATTCGGTGAACGTAGAAGATGGGTTGCGACGCCCAACGTATTTCATATGAAAATAAGTAAATGGGAGGTGTTTCGTATGAAAGTAAGGATGGGCTTTTGAAGACAAGAAAAAGTTAAGGGTTAGGAAAATACTTTGGAAAATAAGGAATTCAGTGTTGAATGTCATTTAAAAAAAGAACTGTCACGTTTTTGTTACATGTCTTGCCTTTTCCAAATTTCTCTTTTCAATTTCGTTGGATTTCGTATCTATTGTCGATGAAATAAAAGTTTAGAATTTATAAATGCTGTTATTTCGAGATTTCGTGAAAATTTTATTATTCTAAAAATCTTAAAATATTTTTTTAAAGTGTTGGTGGTTTGGGTTCGTTCGGATTCAATCCGAAATTTCCAAATTTCTCTTTTCAATTTCGTTGGCTTTCGTATCCATTGTCGAAGAGATAAAAGTTGGATTTTAGAAATGCTGCGATTTCGAGATTTCGTAAAAAATGTAATTATTCTTACAGTTTTGAAATATTTTTTGAAATGTTAGTATTCCAGCTAATGTAATATTGAAAAAATAATAATTTTTGTTATTTCTTCAATATATGAGACCTTAATAAATTTATATTATTTTTTACGTACGATGTTTGCAGTGATTTGGGTTCGTTTGGATTCAATCCGGAATGTGCAATTTGGATATTTTCGTTCCTCGGTCCACCACGAGCTACAATTGCCCGTTCGGCATAGTTATTTAATTAACGGGAAAAAAAAAGTCCCGTGAAAATCTGCCTTTGCCGGAATGAAAATTGCATTTGCAGTTTAACCCCGTCGACTTTTTTTTTCATCTCCGGTCGCATCGAAGCCGTCGGTGTGGGCTTGTTTTTTTTTATGCTCGTTCGAACAATGGCCACCGCGCCGCGAGGAGTCAACGATTCGATATCAATTATTCTCTCTTAATTTAATTGTTACGGCAATTTAGAATTTCTCCGGATGCGCTCGTCCACCAAACGCGACAGTTTTACCAATGTTCGAGAACGGAAAAACCATGCGAGTGAGGAAACACTTTTTTTTTTAAACCTAAACATAGTTCATTTCGTGGTATAAAAAAAAACGCTGAATTCTGGCGATGGCACTGCAACTTCGGTAAACTTTCTCAGATTTGTTTCACAAATATTTTATTTTCGTGGTAAAAACATTGTGGGAGTTTATTTGAATTGAAAAAAATATATATAACTCGATATCCTTTTTGGGTTTTAATAAAAACAATTGTTTGGGTTAGAAAAAATGTAAAATTTCCCAAATTTATTCTTCAGCAAATTTCAAGTTTTTGAATAATCACTTTCGGATCAATATATATCAATATATAAGTAGCCAGTCGCGTTTATTATTGGAATAAATATAATCAAGTTCGAATTAAGAAATTCGCGTTGAAAAAATCAATAATTTCATATTTTTATAAATTCCACAATTTAATTGAATACGATCCACCACAATGAAACAAACGTGATCGAGTTTCGACCAAAAGTTACTTCGGGTTATCAAAATCAATAAAAAAATCAAATTCAATATTTTCAAAAAATTTTCGAGTACCTCCGCTCGATAAGAATTCATTCAGAGATAGTTAGTATCTTTAATTACGATAACCATGGTCGAGTGCGAACCAAAACTTATATTGCGTTAGAGAAATAAATTTAAAAAATTGATTTCTTAATAAAATTCAATATTTTCGTGGATTTCACGTTGATGCATGAATACATTGAATCCTGCTCCTATAAAATTCCTAAATAAACAACAGTATCTTTAATTGGAATAATTATAAAACAATTCCTCGATATTCCGTCTCGATTGCAAATGGCCACGTGACGAGTGTCTTTTTTCCCCACTCCAATTTTATCACGCTGTTATCCGTTTTTACTCGCGCTTGTACCTTTTGACGTTTCTTTTTTTTTTTCAAAATCTATAGCCTGTACGCTAGCGGCTAACGTACGAAGCACGACCCCAAACGAATAAGCTAGTAGAAAGAGAGACTCGCAGCTCGTCCTGCGAAGTGGAAAAGTCTGTACGGCATTTGCCAGGCTGCTTGAATACGAACTTTTTCTTTCTCCCCCTCCCCCCCTTCCCCTTCTCTCGCTGTGAGCTCGTTTCGCACGTTTTTTCTTTGGTTGTTCATTTCCTTTCTTATTCTACCTCACGCCTTACATTCCATCGTCTCTCTCTCTCTCTCTCCTTCTCGCGTGCCATTTCTTTCTGCATTCCCATTCTACTGTCCCTCTCTGTTTTCCAGCACCGGTCTTCACTTTGTTCCCGCGGATGGGCTGAATTTTCTCGCTCTTCGGGTGCATTACAGGAGGCTCTTCAACCGATATACACATCGCAATATCTTACGCGGCAATCGAGCCTTTTCCAAAACAAAATACGTACGAAAAATTACCTCGGAACAAAACTGTGCGAATTTAAGGTTATACTGAATGGATATTAAAAATGGCAACAATTGAAAATTTAGGAAATGGTAATCCACGATGGTTCAATAATAATACGTGAATTATTTAGAAATTTTTCAGTTATTAATTTCGCAGTTATGAAGGGTAGAATAATATTACATAAATTATAGTAGAATTCTTTTATTAATAATCAGTATGGATTTTAAACGGCCAGTTGATAAAATAGTTAACGATTATATTTTAAACATGAATTAAGTTTGAGTTGTCTAAAACTCAATATAAATACAGTTTTTTTTTTTGTAAATATTGATAATAATAAGATGATTCGATCGTACTTATTATAATTAAAAGTATAAAATTAAAATTTCTAATTGTTATTTTATTACTAAATCAGTAATAAAATTCTTCCATTTTAGAAAAACTTCTAAACGATCCATCCAGTAACACTTTAATAATGTTCCGTATTTTTTTTTTTTGCATTTTGAAATTCGACAAGGAAAAAAATAAGATGGAAAATATCGGGCATCTGTTTGTCAGGTTACGAAATCGGCTGGTGCAGACGAGACAATCGTAAAAGAGAAACGACTGCGTAATAAATGTTGATGAAAACGTATAAAAATACGATAAATCGGAGAATTCCGGTGGTGCCAGACGATACAGGATGCGTGGAATCGTATATATGAGAAAGTTTCACGCAACTGCTGAAAAGATGCGGGAGAGGAAAGTCCACCCTGCGTGATTCTGTGTCTAGGGGTAATTCAGCGTTTCCTTTACTTTTTTTTTTTTCATCTCACCCCTTTCCAGCCTCGTTGGCTTTACCCACTCGATATAGTCACGGGCTACTTCGACGTAGACGCGTCTTCGACGTTGTTCACCCTATAAACCACGGACATGAATGAAGAAGAGCGAGCGAGAGGGAAGGAGGAAGGGAGATATATACGTGGGGTTTAAAAGAGGGAGAATATTCGATACAGTAACGAGGTTTAGTCGTCAAAGGCCCTCGACGCACGTTTGGCTCTCGAAAAATCGATTCCAATCGTATCACACAAGGTGCAGTGGGTAAGTAGGCAGCACGAGTTGAGTTAGATGCTGACTTTGTATGATGAATATAATCACAAAAGATGGGGGAGAAAAAAAAAGAGAAAGATTAGGGGGGGAGAGAGAGAGAGATTGATTGATTGATAGCTTTCTTTATTATGCCCTGATGAAACACTTTGGATCAAATAAAAAATATAATATATATAAGTAAGATAACATAATTGAAATACAATAACGTTAATTAAAGTAAGGGAAAAAATAACGTGAGAATGTAAATTGTATTAAGTGAATAATAGATTTTCACTGGGTTAATAAAAATAATAGTAATAGTAATAATGTAGAAGCTATCTAACGAGAATATGAAAAACAATAAAGGTTAAATGCAAGTTTGAAAGATTGTCGAATTCTAAGTAAACCGGTACCGTGCGAAATATTGATTTCCCATTTTGCATTGCCCAGAAAGTCGCGTTTAATGAAAGCTTCAAATTAACTTCGTAAACTCGAATTTATTGATGGATCGTTAAAATTCCCCTTCAGTGGATCGTCAATAGACGATTTTTTTTTATTTTTCTTTACGAATGACAACTTTGTACTTTTCGATGCGTTTCAGCGATACTTTTCGACCGTATAAAAATGGCTGGGAGCGAGCCCTATTTTCAGGCGAAGAAAAAAAATCTAGCGAGGTGCGAAAACGGTGACTGTATTTGCAAATAAAAGTCTATAGGTGTACGAGCGTTCACAGGAATAAACGATGAGTACCTGCCATCGCCACGTACGTCATTGCAGTGTAAAAGACCACGCTTTTTTTTTTCAATGAACAGCGAGTAAAGGTGGAGGCACAAAGGAGAGTTTGAAAAATAATTTTTTTTTATCAAGGTAATTCGGCTTGGTAGCTATAAACTTTACGTCCAGCGGGCAGCGACCTTATACCCTTATCCGTTACTCAATACTAAAAATAAATTATGTTTTTACCGTACGATCGTTTGGAAAATTAATCGACCTTAATTACCATCCGGGAACTAATTAAGGGCGATGCATGAAACATACATTTATACCTTTCACAATTTCCTTGTTTGGCGTCCAACCAGTTTGCCAGTTAAAATATTCAATACAGAGTTATGTATTTCAATATAATTTAATTAACAATAATACAAATCGATAAGACTGGGATGGGTCAGTTGCACTCTGCACACATTTGTCAGTTCGATAAAACCACGAAAGTCTATCGGAGTTCATTTATCAATGAATTCAGATTCACCTTCGATGTATAAAAATTTTATATTGGGATGGTCCAAAAGTAACAATTTTTGTTTCATGATATAAAGATGTACTTTGTTGTACTCCATTTTGATTTTTCTTTGTGGAAACTTTGGGCAAATTATAGGTCTTCAATAGCAGTCGAAGAAAAATTGAGAATTAACCCTTTTGAACCCAATATTTTCTTAGTTTCCCTGTGCCCTCTTGAGGCTCTTTTCTTAGAACATAAATTAGCGAAAATCGGATAGTAAGTAGTCGTAAACTTCCATCAGGAATACAAAAGAACAAAAACGGAATACAAAAGAACAAAACTGTACAATAATAATAAGGACGGACCCAATCATCATTCTTTCAGGATTCTGTGATAATTCGAATGATATATTGGGATAGCTGAAATGTAATCAATTTTTGTATTCATAATATAAAAATGTTCTTTTTCGTGCTATTTTCACTTTTGCGTAAATATAAGACAAATAAAAAGGCGTCAATGATACTTAAATGAACATTAATTAAATCAATCCATAAATCAATAAATCAATTCATTCAATTTACTTAATTCAGTAAATTTAGAAATCGTGAAAAAAAATTGACGGAATTTACATAACTGAAGATTTGAAGCTACATTCCGACCAATCCAGTAATATCGAATCCACCTGATCAAAATCGTTCGAATTCGCGAACGTGTCGTATTTCTCTTGGGCACGTCACTTCCGTCCTCGATGTCCCCTAAGACGGTTTACAAGCTTACATCCGTACATCCGCGTGAAACATCGCGAAAGAGACAAATCCGAAGCTTCGAGGAGTGAAAGCAACTGGTTGGGGGAAACGGAAGCAACTGGTGCAACAACAACAACAACAACAACAAAAAAGCTATCACCAAAATTGTGAGTGGGGCGCTGTTCCTTTTATCCATAAAGTTTGTCAGTCTATACCGTGTGTCTACGTATATGTTTGTCATTCCAGGAAACTCTAGTGTGTATCGAAGAAATTCTGAGATTTAATCAGGTTTTCGAAGCCTCGTGGGAAACGTGCGAAGTGCCAGAGGGGAACAGGAGCGGGGG